>JAFFST010044977.1:28492-44203 GCA_022414735.1 Noturus placidus | reverse complement strand
GAGGTGGGAGACTCTGTCCATAGGACAACAATCAGACGTATACTGCACAAATCTGGCCTTTATGGAAGAGTGGCAAGAAGAAAGCCATTATTCAAAGATATCCATAAAAAGTGTCGTTTAAAGTTTCACATCCATAGGTAAGAGCAGGCAGAACACAATGATCAAACACTTTTCTTTTGAGACATAGAGGAAAGTTGTGTTTGAAGATGAAAATGAGGCGGCCAAAAATTTGCCATCCTGATCATACCCTCCTGTTGACTTCGTCAAGGCCATTCATTTCCATTGATGTGTTTTGTCCTAAATATATGTAACTGTTCACTTGTTCAAATAGTTCTCCCTGTATTTTAATTGGTATTGGATGGACCCTATTATTGAACATAACTTGGGTTTTTTGTAGGTTCATTTTTAGACCTGATAATTTGCTTGCTTCATTTAAGTCTAATAGTGGTTGTTGTAGTTCTGGGGTCTCTGAGAATAGAATTATGTCATCGGCATAACGTAGGTTGGAGAGGTGGGAACCATTAATCTTGATTCCTTTGTCCCCCAGTCAAGTTTTTTGAAGATTTCTTCTAGGCAGGCCGAAAAAGTTTGGGCGATATGGTATCTCCTTGGCGGATGCCTTTTTGTATCTTCATTTCCACTTTATCATCATTTAACTGAATTGTATAATTTGCATTTTTATAGATTTCGTACAGGATTTCTATATAAACCGGATTGATCCCTTGGTTTTGTAGAGCCTGAAGTATTGAGCAGGTTTTGACAGTGTCAAAAGCTTTTTCATAATCGACAAAAGCTAGACAAAGCTGGGCGACTGTAGCTCAGTCGGTAGAGCGGGTTGTCCACTAATCCACTAATCGTAGGGTTGGCGGTTCGATTCCCGGCCCAGATGATGCCACATGCCGAAGTGTCCTTGGGCAAGACAGTGAACCCTAAGTTGCCAAGCTAAGATGCTAAGCTAGCACCTTGCATGGCAGCTCTGCTACCGTGAGTGACACAGTGTAAAGCGCTTTGGATAAAAGCGCTATATAAGTGTGCCATTTAGACAAAGTGGTAGATAAACTCATTGTAGCGAAGGGCTTGTATGTGATCTAACGTATTAAAATTTTTCCTAAACCCAGCTTGTTCTTGTGGTTGTACAAAATCTAGTGATGATTCAAGTCTTTTATTGATGATTTTTGTGAAAATTTTGTAAATTATAGATAGAAGGCTTATTGGATGGTAATTTTTTAGGTCTTTAGCATCTCCTTTTTTGTGCAGTAGTATGACATCGGCGTTTTTCCATTGGTCAAGAGTTGTGTATTTGTTGAGACAGGTAGTAAAAGTTTAGCAAGTATTTTAACTATGGGTTCTTCACCTGCTTTCAACATTTCAATTGAGATTTGATCAGGTCCTGCTGCTGTTCCATTCTTAGTTGTTTTAATAGCCTAATCAACAACTTCTGCTAGTATGTCAGGGACCATTTCGGACGGATTGGGTAGGTCGGGTATTTGGGTTTCATCATTATACAGATCTGAATAGAATGATATTATTCTATCCATCAACTGTTATTTGGTTGTTGTGTGGGAGCCATCTTCCAGTTTCAGTGATGGTAAGAGTTTCTTGGCAAATATGAGTCGTCTTTTTAGTTTTTTCTTCTAGGGTTTTGGTGATTAATTGAGTATTAAACCATCGAATGTCTGTTTTGATGCATTTCCTGACGGTTTTGCACAGTTCCTCATATTCAATTTTGTCAGTTATTCTGGATTGTTTCATTTCTCTTCACTTGTTCATCATTTGTTTGGTTTTCGTTGATATCCTTGGAGTTTTATTGCATTTTGTAGGTGGAGCTGTCTCATGTGCAGCGTCTATCAGCTGTTGAGTGATGGCCTCATTCTGAGATTAAATGTCCATATCATTTAATTTTTGTAAAATTTCAAATCTATTGGATAGTTTTAATTGAAAGTCTTTTTGTTTTATGAATAATTGTTCTGCACTGACTTTTGTTGATACATGTTGAATTAATTTTGTTCGTTCTTTGTGGTAGTTTATTCCTAGCTTAGCATGTACTAGATGATGGTCACTCCCTACATTGAATCGGTTGATAGGGCAACAATCTTTAAAGATATCTTTTTTGTTTGATAAGATATAGTCGATTTCGCTTTTTCCTCCATTTTTTGTTTTTCCAAGTCCATTTCATTATTGGTTTCTTTTTGAAGAATGAATTTATAATGTAGAGCTGCTCAGAAGCACAAAATTCAACTAGTCTTGTTCCAAAACCATGTTGACCAGTAATTTTTGTCTCTCGATGATCGCCTATTCTCGCATTGAAATCTCCCATTATTATTTTGAAATGGTTTGTGGTATTATTGTGGTACATACAAATATTTTCGTAGAATCTTTCGACCTTTTCATCATCATGGCTAATAGTTGGTGCATACACCTGCAGGATTTGTATTGTATATCTTTTGGTTAGCTGAACCGTGAGTTTTGATATTCGATCTGATATTCCTTCAAATGACACCGCATTGTGATTTAGCCTTTTGTTTACTAGGAATGCTACTCCATTGGTTCTACCTGATGTGTTGCCTTTGTAGTAAAGGATATGACCACTTTTCAGCTTCAATATTTCTTCATCCTTGCACCGAATTTAACCCAAACCAATTATATCTCAATTGATGTTTTCAAGCTGAAGCATTAGTTCTTCGAGTCGGTCATTCGTTCTCATAATTCTAATATTTAGCGTTCCTAGATTCAGAGTCCGTAAGTACGTAAGTAGCCTAAATGTATCCGGCAATTCGTAGCACCCTCGGCCATTGAGCTTTTCTTTTGCTCCCTGGCCTCCGGGGAATAAGGGCCCTGATTTCGTCTGTGTCAGCATACAACAAGAGTGGACGTCAATTCGCCGCACTTGTCCAATGCGTATTGGCGAATGGATCAGATTTAGTCTGGTGCTTCAACTTTGACCTGTCTGCCTTGGGTGACCCTTCTGGGAATATATACTCCCGACAGCATAGCTCTCAGTTTCATTAGCACACGCAAACCCTTCCGCCACCGATAAGGCACTGATATATATAAATATATATGGGGCAGTGGTGGCTTGGCGGTTAAGGCTCTGGGTTACTGATCAAAAGGTCGAGGGTTCCAGCCCCAACCCCAGCACTTCCAAGCTGCAACTGTTGGGTCCCTCAGCAAGGCCCTTAACCCTCTCTGCATGTTCTGTGTGTTTTGCTGGTGTGTGTGTTACCTTATAGCAGAAGTGCTGAGTGGTAATTGCCAAGACGTCCATGCAGATTGAGGTTTTTCCGAGTTGGGCCTGCAGGGCGATGATCTGCTTGGCCTGTTCCTCACAACGCTCTTTCAGCCCCTGTACCGCTAGGAGGCGTTCATCCAGTCCCTCCGTCCGGCCTCCGAGACGTGCCACACATGACTTCTGACGCACTGACACAACCATACAAATGGGAAGTCAACTTTATTACCATTCCATCGATATAAAGACATGGGATTAAACAGTGTGTCTCCAGGATCAGAGGAGATGGAAAGGGTATAAAATAAAAGAACCACACTCTGCTTGCTAACAGTGACTAAATTGTTTGCTTCTGTAATTAAAGCTTCAGAATTTGCAGTGTAAAAAAAATCCCTTGCTAACTTGGTTAAGTCAAGTGTTAGAAATCTCGTTTTAATCTTTTTAACAGCTTTGAAAAAACATTTAGGAACATACAGTGTATCCGGAAAGTATTCACAGCGCTTCACTTCTCCCATATTTTATGTTACAGCCTTATTGCAAAATGGATTAAATTAATTATTTTCCACACAATACCCATATCTACAAACAATACCCCATAATGACAACATGAAATAAGTTTGTTTGAAATCTTTCCAAATTTATTAAAAATAAAAAACAAAAAAGCACATGTACATAAGTATTCACATCCTTTGCTCAATACTTTGTTGAAGCACCTTTGGCACCAATTACAGCCTCAAGTCTTTTTGAGTATGATGCTACAAGCTTGCCACACCTATTTTTGGGCAGTTTCTCCCATTCTTCTTTGCAGGACCTGTAAGCTCCATCAGGTTAGATTGGGAGCGTCGGTTGTTGCATTCATCTTTCCCTTAATCCTGACTAGTCTCCCAGTTCCTGCCGCTGAAAAACATTCTGATGCTTCCACCACCATGCTTCACTGTAGGGATGGTATTGGCCAGGTGATGACTGGTGCCTGGTTTCCTTCAGACATGACACTTGCCATTCAGGCCAAATAGTTTAATCTTTGGTCTGAGAGTCCTTCAGGTGCCTTTTGGCAAAGTCCAATCCTGTCTCGGAGGTCTACAAACAACTCCTTGGACTTCATGGCTTGGTTTGTGCTCTGACATGCATTGTTAACGGTGGGACCTTATATAGACCGGTGTGTGCCTTTCCAAATCATGTCCAACCAACTGAATTTACCACAGGTGGACTCCAATCATGTTGCAGAAACTTCTCAAGGATAATCAGTAGAAACAGGATGCACCTGAACTCAATTTTGAGTGTCATGGCAAAGGCTGTGAATACTTATGTACATGTGCTTTTTTTATTTTTTTATTTTTAATAAATTTGCAAAGATTTCAAACAGATTTCTTTCTCGTTGTCATTATGGGGTATTGTTTGTAGAATTTTGAGGAAAATATTGAATTTAATCCATTTTGGAAAAAGGCTCTAACATAAAACGTGGAAAAAGTGAAGCGCTGTGAATACTTTCCAGATGCACTGTAGATGTAATCCTTAGCACAACACAATTCATGCTAACTCTGTAAAATAGCAATTTTCAGTTTAATGTATGTGCTGTGTTACAATTAATGGCAGCCATTTTTCATTCACTCAAAGTTTTCAGGCAGATTTTGCTTACTCCAATTTGAGGGGCAAATGCTCTTTATGGTCACATAGAGATCATGGAGGTTATCTTTATAGAGAATCACATGCACCATTCCCATAATTCTGTTCCATTAAAGATTTGCCAAACATGGAAGACTAAGCAATTGCATTAATTCAGGAGTATAATTATAAATGTAAGGGAACTGCTAACAGTCATATTTAGGTTTGTAGATTGCCAAAAGTCATTTAATGGTCAAATCAACTAGCTAACATAAGGCAACCTCACAGCATATGTATCCAGAGTATGTGGAAAACTAGTTTGCTATGGTATTGGCAACAGAACAATAGGTACTGCTACATGAGTATCCATCCTCAGGTAAGCCAATATACTAGCAAAGCACTTAAGGGTGACCTGAAACCTCCAAGGCTCCTTTTTGGTTAAAATAAATAATTGAAGGATGCAGCTACTAAATCGCTGGTCAAATTCACATGAAATATCAGGTTTGGACCAAAATTGGTATTTTCTGCAAATAATATACTTGCACACCTACTTAAAAAAAAAAAAAAAGTTACTTACTGTGTGTTTTTATTGAATTATTTTCCTACAGAGATTAATTTGGGAAAGAACTATTCCTTGAATATTTTAATTATATTGTGCACTGTAAAAGGTGAAATGCCCCAAATCCTACCAATTTGTCTTTGGCAAGTACACATACAAAAACACATGCACAAGTATTGATAAGTATTAAGAGGGCGGAGGGGCAATTTACAGTAATCTAGGAGGTATGGATTACACATAAAACACTGAGATACACAGAATACACATAAGAGTGCATGAAGAAAGCAGTAGTCTGTGTGGATAAGATTTAACAAATGCAAATGTCCATGTCTACAAAACCAGAAAGCAAGGACTCACACAGTTCACAGAGATTTTATCCCAAGTTTGTCACAGTTACCTGGTTATTTATATGTAGATGAAATTAAGGTATCTCAGTATAAGTCCAAAATCAAACACCCAATATTACATCTACCACTATTACGTCTTTCACTTGTATTTTACATCACTCATTATCAATTTATTATAGAGAGCTCAACTTTGCTTGTCTAAGCTTATTTAGTTATACATACTCTAAGGTGTGGTGGGACAAGCCTGTGTTCCAATGGGTCTTTCTTCTCGTAATGTTGCTATGATAACCCCCAGGAACCATGTGCAGTGTAATTAGATATGAGGTATGTGTGTGGGAGTGCTAATCAAGATATACTGCACACACACAAACACACACACACACACACACACACACACACGCAGGAACAATGATGCACTTACCAGGGGAATGAGGCTTGGGCGAGACCACTGCAAATCTCTTTGGGGAGGACAGAGCAGGATGAGCGACATCTCCATCTCTTTGAAACTCCTTTCTAGAAGCTTATTTAGAACAAACAAAGAAACATTAATACATAATAACCAACTGTAAAAAAAAAAAAAAAAAAAAAAACTCTATTGCTCCAGTCTCAGAACATTGGATGAAAACCCATAACAGCTTTGTTAAAGCATTAAATCATGTCTATGTTATCACAATACACTACATAGCCGAAAGAATGTGGGAAAGACTTTCACAGAAATGTGGGGGGAACAATAGGGGTCAAGAACTCTGTGTTGATGGCCATGGTTTTGGAATGGGCACATATGTATTAGGTAACGGACAAGTGTCTAACCCTAGGCCTAACCCTAAAGAGAATTTTTTTCAAGTATTAGAGACAGGGTTGAAACAATGCTCATGCTCTTTCAAATAAATGAATAAATAAATAAATACATCACTGTGCAAAAGTCACAGGCAAATGCAAAGAAATGCTGTAGAGCAAAGATGCTTTTAAATATAATGAAATGAAATGTTTCCTGATTTAAAAATGACTATAAAGAGCAGTAAACAATAATAAATGAAACAAATGCAATATTTGGTGTGATGACTTTTTTTTTTGGTAGTAGTTTTAGGTAGAATTAGTGCATTAGTTTTTTAAGGAAATGAGCTGCAAGTTTTATTGAGTATCTTTCAGAACCAGCCACATCTTTCAGACTGTCACACTTGCATTTTTGCAGCAAAATCCAGCAGCCTTCATTACATTTTTTTGTATGAAAAGTCTATTAATAGACGTAATATGCTGCTTTCTTTACTGATATACAAACTTTTTTTTCTGTAACATTTAATTTTTGCACTGGAAAACTAATGTTTGGAAATCTAAAATGTTTTTGTACTGGCTCGATAATGTGGAAGTCATAAAGTTAAACTCTGTAACAAAGTTTGTACTAAAACAAATATGGTGCGTTAAACTTTAGCACAGTACTAGATGCATTACCCCACATATTACCCCATTCAAAATTCACATACCCATGATTCTTAATACTGTGTGTTGTTACCTGGATGATCCACGACTGTTTTTTTATTTTATGATAGTTGTTCATGAGTCCCTTTTTGTCTTGAGCAGTTAAACTGCCCACTTTTCCTCAGAAAAATCCTCAAGGTCCTGCATATTCTTTGCTTTTCCAGCATATTCTGCATATTTGACCTCTTTCCAACAACAGCTACATAATGTTGAGATCCATCTTTTCACACTGAAGACAACAGAGGGACTCGTACACAACTATTACATAAGGTGAAAACATTCACTGATGCTCAAGAAGGCAACACAACACATGTAAACAGGATGATCGGTGTCAATTGTTATTATTTTGCCTTCTGGGAGACATATAACTATCTTATTTAGCGTATGAAGGGCAATACTAAATAAAAAAAAAACAAAGATCTTTAAACAAAATGATAACAATTTACACCAAAACAAAAGAAATGATAAAGGTTTAAGATTTAATATTTATATAAGTTGAGGTGAGGTGTATAATATAAACCTGAACACAACAAATTCAAGACAATTTTTAAAATCAATAATTAATTTTAGTATTATTTTAATCTAAACCTCTATATAAAACTGAACTTCCTTAACCGTCTGCCTTTTACTAAGGATGTTTCTATTCCTTTTACAACATTCTAGACAGGTGCTAAACCTGACTCTGAGTGGTTTTCCAGAACTCTAACACCCAATCAATAAACTTTCACTTAAATGTATAGGTTTGAATGAATCATATGTTGCCATAACAGTGGACCCATGGTAAGAAAGGGTTCATTCATGTTCTCTCAGTAGGTCTCCCTTAAAGCTAGACCAGACTGTGAGCAGTAGGTGGCGCACCTTATCCACATTTCCAAAATTCTTTTCTGCTATAAGCACTGCAGCAAATCTGGTGAAAAACATAACTAGCTTAGCGCTCAGTCACTGTTCCACCACCAGATGGCACTTTTTAAACATCTTTCGAAGCCCATGATGCAGACATCAACAAATTTCACCTTCATCACATGGGAAAAACTGCTGACCATCTGTGTCTGAATCCTCAGAGAAACAGTTTGTCCTGTACCTTGACCGTGCTCTTTGAGAAGCTATATACATGATGATGTGTTTATCCTTAATGCTTTGCATGCACTGATTTATAATTAAATAAAAAGTACAATTTTCGGAGCTAAGGAACGCTACATGGTCATGCTATAAAATATTTGTGAATATTACAGGTCCAAGAAATAAATTCAGCTAAATTCATACACCGCAGATGTATAAGACAGCCATTAATTACAACAGCATGAGTTTTGACACTTCATTCCTTTGAAAATTTAGTCCCATCACTAAAATAAAAAAACAGCTTAATGAGCCTCATCATATACACTTTGTTTGACAATCTAAAGATTATTTTTTTAAATGATTAATGTTGTTGCTAGTGATGTTATTGGTTGTAGTGCTATTGTTGGTGGTGTTATTGGTGTTAATGTTGGTTGTAGTGCTATTGTTAGTGGTGTTATTGTTGTTGTTGGTTGTAGTGTTATTGTTGGTGATGTTATTGGTGGTGGTGGTGGTGTTGTTATTGTTGTTGATGGTGGTGTTATTGTAGTTGTTGATTGTGTTATTGCTATTAATGGTGGTGTTATTGTTGTTATCGCTGTTGGTAGTGGTGTTATCGTAGTTGTTGGTGTTATTGTTACTGTTTGTGTTATTGGTGTTATTGTAGTTGTTAGTTGTGTTATTGTCATTGGTGTTGGTGTTATTGTCTTTATTGCTGTTGGTGGTGGTGTTATTGTAGTTGTTGGTTGTGGTGTTACTGTTGGTGGTGTTATTGCCATTGGTGGTGGTGTTATTGGTGTTATTGCTGTTGGTGGTGGTTTTATTGTAGTTGATGGTTGTGGTGTTATTTCCATTGGTGGTGGTGTTATTGCTGTTGGTGGTGGTGTTATTGGTGTTATTGTAGTTGTTGGTTGTGGTGTTGTTGTTGGTGGTGTTATTGCCATTGGTGGTGGTGTTATTGTTGTTATTGCTGTTGGTGGTGGTGTTATTGTAGTTGATGGTTGTGGTGCTATTGTTAGTGGTGTTATTGCTGTTGGTGGTGGTGTTATTGTAGTTGTTGGTTGTGGTGTTATTGTTGGTGGTGGTGTTGTTATTGGTGTTGTTGTTGTTGGTCGAGGTGTTGTTGGTTGTGGTGCTATTGTTGGTGATGTTATTGGTGTTAATGTTGTTGTGATGTTATTGTTGTTAGTTGTAGTGCTATTGTTGGTGGTGTTATTGATATTGTTGTTGGTTGTAGTGTTATTGTTGGTGATGTTATTGGTGTTATTATTGGTTGTGGTGGTGGTGTTGTTATTGCTGTTGATGGTGGTGTTATTGTAGTTGTTGTTTGTGTTATTGCTGTTATTGCTATTAATGGCAGTGTTATTGTTGTTATCACTGTTGGTAGTGGTGTTATTGTAGTTGTTGGTGTTATTGTTGCTGTTTGTGTTATTGGTGTTGTAGTTGTTGATGGTGTTATTGTTATTGCTGTTGGTGGTGGTGTTATTGGTGTTATTGTAGTTGTTGGTTGTGGTGTTATTGTTGGTGGTGTTATTGCCATTGGTGGTGGTGTTATTGTTGTTATTGCTGTTGGTGGTGGTGTTATTGTAGTTGTTGGTTGTGGTGTTATTGTTGGTGGTGTTATTGCCATTGGTGGTGGTGTTATTGTTGCTGTTGGTGTTATTGTAGTTGTTGATGGTGTTATTGTCATTGGTGGTGGTGTTATTGTTGTTATTGCTGTTGGTGGTGGTGTTATTGGTGTTATTGTAGTTGTTGGTTGTGGTGTTATTGTTGGTGGTGTTATTGTTGGTGGTGGTGGTGTTATTGTAGTTGTTGGTTGTGGTGTTGTTGTTGTTGTTGGTCGAGGTGTTGTTGTTGGTTGTAGTGCTATTGTTGGTGATGTTATTGGAGTTAACGTAGTTGTTGGTGTTATTGGTTGTTATTGTTGTTGATGGTGGTGGTGTGATTGGTGTTAATGGTGTTGTTACCTTTTTCAAATTCTCAAGGCAGAGAAACAGGCAGAGTGCATATACAGTATACGCAGTCAGTGATGATGTAATATGACGTAACAGAATGATAATGAAAAGGAGGAGGAAGGATGAAGCTATACATTCACAGCAGCTGTAATAGCAGCTGCATGTCTGCATGTCTACACAGCCAACATTCTTTCATTACCCAGTATAGGAATGACACCTGCAGAAGTGGAACAGCTTGTAAGACTAAATATATGCTCTTACGCCCAGCCATTACATATGGGAATAATATTACAGAGCACTAACAGGATCAGTGTCTTATTAGGTTGTGAAAAACTACTGATGACAAAGAAATCACACTAAGGGCCTCTGAGGCACAGTTTCATACACTGTGTGTGACAGGGTGTGAAGTGTGAATGCTACCATAGTGACAGTGGCATGTTCCTGACAGCACCAAACCACTCCAACTGACATCCCAGCCTCCAACGTGGTCCTGTGGCTACAGTTTGAGCGAGTCAGCAGAGAGATAGAGACAGACACCTCTCCAAAATCCCAATCACTTTATAAAGACTCCAACACTGCTAGTTCAACAATGTCTTCATGATTTGGATAGTTGCCTGGTGTACTGGATACAAGAAGCCTACATGTTTGCACATACCATGTGTGAACAAAGAATAATAATAATAATAATAATAATAATAATATTAATAATAATAATAATCTTATTGGCACCCTTCTATAATCTATTATCTAATCTTATTGACACCCTTGAAAAGAATAGGCAAAAAATATTATATCTATTATAATATAAGAATTACACAAAACTCAAAATTTTCAGTAAAACAATTTGATAAACTATCAAACTTTGTTCTAACAAAAAAGAAATATATATTTATGATATATATTCTCATAAATATATATCAATGTACAGTATATAATACTATTTTATCTCTAAAAATGTGGCATTTTTTATATTTTCACCAGAATTGTGTTTTTCAGCCTGCAGCATACTTTGACACCTCAACATAATATTAAACCAACTATACTATTCTAATTTTTAATATACTGCTTTCTGTCTCCAGTAATATTATCGCCCCATTTCTATGGTATATAAATATAGAGTTGCACATGGAATTGTAAAATCCCTATGCCATCTACTGTAGAACTGTTTGGAAAACAAAACAAGTCAACAAGCAACTTGACTTGTTGAACAAGTCACATAATGGAAATACAAATACTTAAAAGTCCCAATTTCTACTGTCAGGGACAATGAAAAGAATGAAGATTTTGCAGGAAATGCGCACACATGCACACACACACACACACACACAGAGTGAGGTGGGTGGTGTAGGTATAACAGAAGATGGTCTTTCAAAAATATTGGTCAGTGCAGCCATTGTAAATTAAATAAGACTAAGTTTACCCATGAAATATCAGTGGCACAGGGTCGTCATAATCACACTGTTAAGAAACAGAGCCTTAGCGAAGACACTCACCAACAGGCGAACCATGCAGCAGAGGCGCCATAGAGCGGCGGCTTGTGTTCTGGGCACTTCCACAGCTAGCTCGTCTACAGCTGCCACCATGACGAGGCACAAGGGTCTCCTCATTTTCACCGCTTTGACCTACAAAGAACAAACAGAGTCTAGAACGGAGGTTTTCAACAGGGGGTCCGCGGAGGTACTGTATGGGGGTCGCGAAATTTTTGGTACCAGTTTGATATAACACAATTTCATACAATATATATAATTAGTGGGTCCCCGCTCCATCTCGCCATCAGTTTGGGGGTCCTTGGCCTGGAAAACGTTGAAGACCCCTGGTCTAGAATATTGTAACACATGAAGTCCTGACTCTACTGCATTCTACTTGCAGTTTCCAGATTATTTCCCTAGACTGTTCACAGTCTCATACAAAAAAAAAAAACTGTTGGCTCCGTGTTCTGCCAAAAATGAGGCCAGTATTAAGAACACTGACTCATTCCCCATACTATTCGCACTAGTAGGCAAAAGCTTGCATCACTATGTAAGTACTAGAGAATCGAGAGCTGTGACTTAATAGACTGCCTTCAAATGTATCTGAACACACAGCAAGATCATATTATTAAATTTAAATTAGTGACAGAAGTTTAAATTCTCTAGTGGAACCTCTGGTGAATAATGCAGTAATTAAGAAACAATTCTTATTTCACACAATGTTAAACAACCAGCATCATGGGTATATTTTGCAACATGAACACACAACAAAATAGCGCCGCTCCAAATCCACCAATTCTACTCATCAGACCTTCGATCTAAATTATGCTAGATGCATAGCAGATGTAGAGCAGATCAACGGACCAAAACACGGAGATACAGTGATACTGCAGGCCTGACAAGCCACCATGAAATACACACCAACAAATTACAGAGGTTTCAATACTAACAATGAGTCACATGACCTCAACTCTCTGAGACAGCTGACTTTTTGCTAGATAATAGCCAACAGCTAACAGGAAAAGCTTCTGGGATTTGTACAAATTTTCAGCTCTTGTCAACACACAGTAGCAAAGCATAACATTTACATTACAGTGTTTCTTTAGAAAAGAGAGTCTTTACATTTTAGTAAGTGTTCATAGCTAGCATTACTGACTCGATGTATTTTTCTGTTTTTAAAATACATTTACGTTTTATTGGCATTTTATTGCAGTAGTACAGGTGGTAGTTTATTTTGTAGGTTTAAAAAAAAAAATACATATATCTGAATACATTTGTATGTATTTCCCTCTGTTTATCCATGCAAGCAATATCATCCTCGCAAGCACAAATTTCACCAAACTACATATACAGTGACCTAAAAAATTAGCATGAAGAACATTTAAATAATCAAAACTAATACGGTTG
Source organism: Noturus placidus (assembly GCA_022414735.1). Taxonomy (NCBI): domain Eukaryota; kingdom Metazoa; phylum Chordata; class Actinopteri; order Siluriformes; family Ictaluridae; genus Noturus; species Noturus placidus. The sequence continues at coordinate 31,109 of JAFFST010044977.1, read as the reverse complement.
TTTTTTTCCTCTTTCCTATCAGCAAGCCAAGGCTATTTGGTATTTAGTTCTGGGAATGTGTTATCATACATTAGGGTCACAATGATACATGTATTATTCAAGCTATGATAAATAAGTACCAAGCATTTTAAGATGAAAGGATATAACACTTTCCTGTGCAAACTGGAATCCAAATCCACACTTACATGAGAGCAAATCCTGCTTTGGTGTGTCTCTTTGAAAAACTAAGGTAAGCAGCGGCACAAAGTATCCTAGTAACGTGAACATTTCAGCATCAAATCCTCTTGACTTAATTTCTTTGCTACATCGTTCACATTGACATCTACTTTCAGAGAAGTGAACCTTTAAGATAGGAGTTGATAGCCACACCAGCAGTGTGCTAATGGCTGCTAATATCAATAGCTAACAGCCACGGCCCTTGCAGAAGAATAATTGAAAGGCAGATACTGTTATCACCAGACACGTCAGAGCAAATTAACTACAGTGTCTCCCACCATGAGCTAGATCATGCCAGAAAGCAAAAGTGCCAATAAAGGCGTGGACAAGAGATCATATCGGGTGTGGACGACAGCTGTTCTGTTCATTCTTATTCAAGCTTTCCATTTGTGCTTACTGGCCCCAGCATCTCACAAAAATGCTATTGGCATACATGTAAATAACAAGCAGACAAGTTGTGGATAGCGAGGCCATAAAAGTTGGCAGCACTAGAATGCACCGCCATTGAACCTCCAGCTGTCTAAGAGCCAAATGTCTCCTCACTATAGTAACAGACAAGCTTGAACCTCTCTGAAAGTCATACCAGTGGTGACAAACTCTAGACTTTGGAGAGTCATAACCATGCTGAGGTTAGTCTGATTTTCACCAACTCATACACAATGTATCAGTGGATTGAGGGGAAATTTTTGTTGGTGCACTAGTCTACTGTTATGTTAGGAGAATGTACAATCTCAGACTAATAGGTTGAATACTAACTGAATGTTGCCACCTAAATTTAAAAAAGGGCCAAGACTGTGTACAACCAAGAGCAAAAAGTGACAATACTTAATGTCTTATTACAGTTACTGAATGTTAACTGATGGTTTTGGGTGCTCAGAAGAGAAAGAATGTGTGTGTGTGTGAGAGAGAGAGAGAGAGAGAGAGAGAGAGAGAGAGAACTCTCAGCATTTTCTCATACTGCAGTGATTGACTCAGCACCACTTCTGCAGCAGAGGAAAGACTATGAAGTCATGCAGTGACTGCGTTTAGAGAGCAATGCCTACAGGGAAACTTGCAGCCAAAAGATCTACTGTATCACACACCACACACTACAAGCCACTTCACACCATATACAGACACATTAACATATAAAAATATAGATGAATTTTCAACATAATCTCTACCTACTACATATGTGATTACTCAGTGTATTAGCAGTCAAAATGAACCTCAGCCTTCGTGTTTTGACTAAGTGTAGCATACTCAGGAGAACACATTTCCCAATACTGACAAAAGAACAAGAAACCTCTAAGTCTAAGGGCAGTTGTTGAGACATTTCATAAATGTTTATGCATGATATATACTGTACCTTTGCAGGACGCTTTCATAAATTCTTCAGAAAAGTATTATATAAAGTTTGATGAAAAAAAAAAAAAAAAAAAAAACTCATACCATCATTATTGCTAACATTCTGTCATGTCATGTCGGTCTCATCCTTAGTGCAACTGCTGTAGATTTAAATTCACATTATACTGTCCAGTATGTTAAATGTTTGCTGATGGAATTCAGTAAATATCCTTAGACTTCCATTATCGATCCTGTTTTAGAAAAGTGGACTTTCCAAAGTTTGTCTGTAATAATAATGCACAATAATCTCATGCACAATAGTGGGTGCGTGTGGTTTAGTAGGAGTCTGCAGTGTCACAAAGTCATACTAACAGAGAGTGGTCGACCGATATGTATTTTTCAGTGGCCCACGCTGATATTTACAGAGTGTTGGGAACGGGGCGAGACAGAGGACTGAAATGGTGCTGATTTTTCCTCAGAAATCACAAAACAATATAATAATAATAAATAAATAAATAAATAACATACATATGCTTTCATTCTGAACATTTCTGCTGCACTAAGCATTATTAAATTAGATAATATTCAGGTAAATCTGAGTTAATGGATTACGTATTTTCTCTTTTAGCTGCAATTACTCAATCAGTTGGAAAAAAAGCAAACATTGCTCGTTTTTGTCTCCTACAGACAAAAATCATTTCTATACTTATGCTTATTCTATACTTATACAAGCTTATGACAATTTGCTAGATCTTCTTATTCAAACCACCATATAGCTGATCCTGTATACAGTCCAGGTAAGGTGCCAGTGATGGTTTTCTGGCCGTCTTGATATTGAGAAGCTTACATTTTGACAGCAGAGCTACCACAACTGTTTTAGGTAGTTTTGCAAGAATACAAAGGAAAAATAGGTATGATTATTAGTAAGAAAAGCACATGTACATTTCACAGTATTAAGGTGTTCAGACTGCTGAATGGAAGTCATGCCACCAGGTTGATCGTTCACAAGGGTGTAACCATGTTATGGACATTGGGGGGGGTCCAAGCGCTAACAACCCCCCCCCCCCCCCCCCCC
>JAFFST010044977.1:7521-24587 GCA_022414735.1 Noturus placidus | reverse complement strand
TGCAAGGAGGAATGGGCAAAAAATTCAGTCTCTCGATGTGCAAATCTGATAGAGACATACCCCAAGCGACTTACAGCTGTAATCGCAGCAAAAGGTGGCGCTACAAAGTATTAACTAAAGGGGGCTGAATAATTTTGCTCGCCCAATTTTTCAGTTTTTTATTTGTTGAAAAAGTTTGAAATATCCAATAAATTTGGTTCCACTTCATGATTGTGTCCCACCTGTTGTTGATTCTTACAGTTTTATATCTTTATGTTTGAGGCCTGAAATGTGGCAAAAGGTCGAACAGTTCAAGGGGGCTGAATACTTTCGCAAGGCACTGTATATAAATTCCTTTAGTAAATTAGACTAAATTCACTGAATACTATTGGAAATAGTAAATATCATATCACATTATAGGATATTCTAAAGCTTCTGAAATTACAGCATTCCCATTTATGTAAAAAGGTATATAATTAATAGTAATATAGCCTATAAACTGCCAGCACAGTCCTCTAGCACAGGTAAGATTTCATTCAAATGTACATTTCCTTTCAACCATGAACTGTTTTACTCCTAACAGACATCAGAAACAGAAGTTAATCTCCTCATACTGGATTAATTTGTTGATTAATTGTTTAATTAGTTAATTAATTATTCCTGAAGGTACCACAAGCATATCTTTAATATAATGATAGTCTTTATTGATCACATATACACTACAGCACAGTGAAATTATTTTATTAGCATACCCCAGGATGTCCGGAAACTGGGGTCAGAGTGCAGGGTCAGCCATGATACAGCACCCATGGAACAGAGAGGGTTAAGGGCCTTGCTCAAGGGCCCAACAGTGGCAGCTTGGCAGCGACCTTCCGATCAGTAACCCAGAGCCTTAACCACCAAGCCACCACTGCCCCACTATCTGTGATGATTATGTTGATTATGGATCATCCAAGATCAAATATGATATATTAATGCATACTATATTTTTCTGCTTTTATCCAAAGCAACAAAGCAAAGCGGAATCTAATCCAAGTCTAATAACAAGCAGTTATGTCTTAAGGGCTTTGTTAAAGGGCCTAGCTGTGGTTTTTGGTCAGCCCTAGGATTTAAATTCAGATCCCAAAGCACTAAAAGATATTAAATTTATCATGGATTTATAGTTGACATTTATTCTATATGGAGCAAATAATTTAGAAATGTTGTATTTAAGTAAAGCTAGAGAGAATCTCTGGAATTTGACTGCTGTCATGGGTTTCCAACTTCAAAGCGAGAAATGGTGTAAGAAGCCCCATGCATATGCAATTCTCAAAATGATTACAGTACAAAGCCTCATGGCTGGTATGGTGACACTTTATCCTTAGGCTGGATAATTAAACCGTGAACTGTTTGGGGAGGAGAGTGTTAGCTTGTGCATTTTATGATCACACTGCAGCATAATTTATTAGTGGCTTGGCACACAGGACTAGAGATGAAGCGCATGGTAAAGGATATATTCAAAAAAATGCATTAATTAGAATTTCTGACTATATAAATATCGTAATTCCCTCTTTATTATATTGAGTCTGACACTGAGGCGATCTTTAATTGAGCTGAATATTTTCATGGAATGAATATTACAAACGTCTAACACCAGGTTTAGGCTGCACAGTGGTAAATTCATACCTTATAAGATACATTACAATTACCATACCTATAAACCCATGTCTACGTAAACCCTAACCCTTTGAACGTAGAATTTTGGTTAATTAGTAACAAAGTAATATTCATTTTTTGTAATTATAAATGGGACCAAATATATATTATATAGTTATATAAAATATAAATCAATGTTCTATTAATTTGCCTTTCTTGGCGTTGCACAATCATGGGTCGGTCAGTGTGCTCACTTCAGCGCCATAGAAATTTTGTACCTAGTGGTCAAATTGGGAACTGCAACAACTACTAAAAGAGGCCAAAAGGGGAAGGAACCACGTTGCCTCATGCTCACTCAGTGAATGTTTTCAGTAGAGGAGGAGCAGCAAACAGGACAGGTAATGTCAGGGTTATTGGGATCTTTTAAACATGCTAACCTGGGGTAGTTTTAAACACTCAATGGCCACGAAGAGATCAGGCAACCTGTAATAAAGTTATTAGCTGTTCTCACAGATGAACAAAGGTATATTGTGCTTTCTTAAGATATCTGCAGCAGTTTTAATGGTCAAAATGAGCTGCTAGACTGTATGCTGGATGACAGTACACGGTCAACTTTAAACTGCCTAATAGGGGGTTACTCTTAAAAAAAAAAAAAAAAAAAAAAAAAAAAAAAAAAAAAAAAAAAAAAAAACCTATACCATAAGTCAAGTGTGATAGCCACTCACCTTAAATTAGTTTGAGGCTATGTCGTTATTAATGTCCTCCTATCCCACCAAAATCTATGGTTATGATGCATCACTGTTTGTTTCATTATCACTGCAGATATCTTCAGAGAGCACCATTTTGTGAATTTTCTATTTGAGCTATTTAATCATCCAGGAACATGTGCTAACTAACCTATGGAATCTTGGTAGCAGTGCATAGACTGCCCCATTGGAGCTGAGTAGCTGAGAGGAGAAGGTGACCTATGGCCTGTCATCAGCATCCTGGCTTTAGTTGTAGGTTGTCTTGTGACTGCCCCAAGGCCAAGCTGAGGCCTTAGACCCCTTGGTGATCGAGTAGCACCAGCTACTTCATATGCACCAAGATGGACACCTCTGCCCACCTAGAAAAAAATCAATGAGGTTCTTTTAAAATCTCAACATAAGACAAACATGTACACAAAAATGACAATACCATTCCAAAAATAGCAATTTAATAAAAATTGCAATTCATCCTTTTACATGAATTCTCACCTCATGCAGATATTTGCCTGGGAGTTCACCATGGAAACTTTCTGACTTCCCTACCATTTTATGAGGTACAGTATGCCCTGATAGTCTGATGCCAGACACCATCAGGCCAGGTGGTGAGTAGTATCCTGATTTCTGCAACTCCTGTCGGTACTTGTCCTGTAGGACATTGGAGGAGCACATCACTGGTGAGCCTCTAGATCCTGAAACCTTTTTCTCCATTGTGGACGGCAAACTAGAGTACGGTGAAAGCCTTGAAGGCAGAGTAGAGGCTTCATATGGACTCTCTGTAGAATGTGATTTTGGCTGAGTACTCTTACGGACATAAGTAATGATTTTTGGGCGGACATTTTTAGGTCTTTGAGGAGGAGAGGACTTCATATAATCAGATTCTGATTTAGATGGCTGTTGAGGAGGAATTGGTTTTGGGATGCCACTACTGAAACAGTTTCTACTTGGAAGCTTCAAACCATTAGCAAGCCTCTGTGGAGAACCAGAAGGTTCCTGGTTTGGACTTCGTGTGCTGACACCCTTGGCTGGTGAAGAAAGTGGTTGCCGTTTTGGGGAGCTGGTGGTCTTGGAAGATGGAGGAGTAGAGGAGTGTGAGGAAGTTCCCCTAGGCATTTGTCTTTGCAGGTTGGATGGGCTAGTGCTCTGAGATCTTTCAAAAGATGCCTGCTTCTGGTTCAGTCTGGGTTCCACTACCACACTGTGACTGGGTGTTTCTGATGAGTCTGTCTTAAAGGATCTTTGAGCCATTTCTAAAGTTTGCTCTTTTTGGGATTGTTTAGATTTTATTTCATGACTAGTATCATGAGGAATCTTGTTGGTTGAAACAAAATGTGCATCATGTGACCCAAATGGTTGGCAAGATTTCTGCTGAAATGAAACTGCTTTTGGATCATTACGTTTACATTCTTCCTTAATTGAAGTCGGGTGCTTCTCAGCAGCATCTGAATTGTTCTCACTGGCATTTTCCGTTTTGTTGTGCTCAATATTAGCACCTGCAATGGTTGGTTTACATTCATTTATGTCATTTTTCAACTGGCCTGAGGATTCTTTGCATGTTTTTACAGGTTGGTTTTGAGCTGCTTGGTTTTCTTGTGCTTCTAAAAAAGGTTCCTCAGGTAAAACAGTATTGTTCAAATTGAGATCTACATGAGTTCCTTCAGTGTGTGGAGAACTTCTGCTCTTATCTGAGATGGTCAGACAAGACTGTGAGGTAAGACTGGACATTGTGGAGTAACAAGATACAAATACATCATTTTCAGAGCTAAACTCAGCCCTAGAAGTGCATGTCTCCATCTCTTTGCTCATGGACTTGTGGGAAGCTGTTTCTTGCTCCTGCATGTCCAGTTTGGTGTCTTTTTGAACATCAACCTCAGTTTGAGTGATAGTTTTGGAAAAGGTCCGAAGTGTAGGTCCGTCATCTTTAACATAACTGTCCTCTGAATCAACAACATAAGCCTCCAGTTCCTGGCACTCCAACATCTCAAACTCTGCCAGTTCAGGATCATCATACTGAGAGTCTGTGCCCCAGATGATGATTTTGTCCTGTTGCTCAGTGTGAGATACAAAAGAGGACTGAGTACCAATGACCTCCAAAGTTCTACCATCTTTACTTTGAATCTCATTTGCATTAGCATCTCCATCCCATGAATGCTCAGAGCACCTGTTGTTGTTTCTGATTTCCCCATGATCTGCCTGAAAGCTGGATCCAACAGGTCCAACAAGCTTCTCATTTATGCTCATGTTTCATTAAGAAACTGTGTTTCTAGGTTCTCATAACTGTCACATCCATTTTAGTGTCACTTCTCTTTTTTGATTCTTTTGAGATGCTTTAACAGTTTTACAAGCTCATGCCAATAATTTGTTCTTGCAGCTTTTTTGAACCAAAGATAATTGCTCCACTTTGACAGACACCAGAAGCTGTTGTTTTCAACCGGCTGAAGAGACAAAAGGGAAAGAAAATGGCATTACGGCACTGGGCGTTCACAAGGAGACTATGAATTACTTTAATACAATGCACAATGCCAAAGGCTCATCATTGGTTAAATGATATCATTATGAACTGAATGATCTGTTTATTGAAACATTTTCACAAAACATCTTTAATTAGATATTTGCCCCTTAAGATGTAGAAAAAGATGCACTGCCTGGATAAATTTAGTGTGCTCATCAGCAACACAATATTTTTTGTGTCTCATTGCATGTGTTCTGACTTTATATGTTTCCTTTTCGCAGCAAAAATACTGGATATTTTGTCACAGACTGTCTTATTTTCCCTACAGAAAGTAATTGTCAAAGGCGACATAAACAGCATCAGAGATGGTAGAAATTTAAGAGAGCGATTTAGAGATTTTCTGAACTAATGTTCCATTTTGTTAATACATCACCTATGCAGTTATAGTAATATGATTTATAAAAGAATTAAAAAAAAAACAACAACATATGGAATAGCAAACCAATAACTGTCACGCATTCCCTGCATTGTTACATGTTTTTACCACCTTCTCTTTCTGATTCTTTTCATTGAGTCAAAGCTGATTGCTCCACAAAGCACTGTCAAATGACCAGGACGATCATACTGAAATTAAACCGATTATTCTGCATTGATTTGTTCCAAATGCTCTCAGGGTGAAAGATGCAACTCGCATTCAATTAATCCAACCAGGCAAAAATTAATATTAATAATAATAATAGTAATTAATCAATTTGTATAGCGATTTTTACAATGGACATTGTCTCAAAGCAGCTTTACAGAAATATAATTTTACATTTACAAGCGACTTACAAATGAGACACACTCACACACCAATGGTAGCAGAGCTGCATGCAAGGTGCTAGCTTGCCATTGGGGGCAACTTAGGGTTCAGTGTCTTGCCCAAGGACACTTCGGCATGGGATCACTCGGGCCGGGATTCGAACCGCCAACCCCACGGTTAGTGGATTAGTGGACAACCCGCTCTACCGACTGAGCCACAGCCGCCCTAAAAATTAAAATCTGTTTTAAAACAGAAAAAAGGCTCACTCATTAAATTTGTGTTACTCACAGGAAAATTACTCATCCTCCATTGATGAGGTTTATGCGCTTAAATAATTTTCAACCAAAATGCCGGACAGAACCTCATAAAACTGTGGTGACCGTATGTTAATTAGAAAAGACCTCCGTTCATTTTCATGCATGTTTTTAATAGATAACCCTCTACACTGTCCATGCCTACCAGTATAAGCAGTATGTGGTATGTGATACTGTCATTTTATGCAACTAATTATAGAATTTGCATAGTTATTTAGGAATGACGAAAAATACAGTAGCCATAAATGATCAAAGGAAAAGCATAGGCTCTGTTTTTACCCAGCAATACGGCTGGCTCCAAGACCATGCCAGAAGGTTAATCACTGCCTGAGGTAAAGACACACAAATGTCCTGAGAAGGTACAGTACATTTATTCCCACAGGAAACACATAGGTACATATGTTTATTTAAAAAGATTTCATACTGTGTAATATGTAAAGTAGGTATATGACATTTTTAGATTATTGAAAAAGTATACTGAGATAAAAAGTTATGATAGACTGCATTAAACCAATTTTAAACAGCTTTAATGTATAGTATCGTGCCTCATGGTTTTCTATACAAGCAAAAGTCTAGGAAAATGCTTGAAAAATACAATGAATTGAAATATAAAAAACAAAAAATTGATAGTTATAGGAATAAGACAATAAATGAAAAATAAATTAGACTCCAGTGCTGCCATTTCTGCCCCTTGAGTCCCATATCTACTCTATTTATATTTCTGGTGAGAATGGCAGGCTTAAAATGCATTGGCTACAATCATGAAATGGAAGTTTTTAACTGATAGGTGACCTTTTTATAATTCATGAAAATGAGTCAAACCTGTTAATGTTGTAACAAATACCACAGACACACTGAGCAGATGGTCAGAGTTACTGTGCCAAAAAAGCATTCATCATTCATACATAGTGCATCTCAGAGGTATAGAACATGTACGGCACTATTACATTTACACTACATTTATTCATTTAGCAGACGCTTTTATCCAAAGCGACTTACAAGTGCACACTCACACACCAATGATAGCAGAGTTTCCATGCAAGGTACTAGCTTGCCATCGGGGGCAACTTAGGGTTCAGTGTCTTGCCCAAGGACACTTCGGCATGGGATCACCCGGGCCGGGATTCGAACCGCCAACCCCACAATTAGTGGATTAGTGGACAACCCGCTCTACCGACTGAGCCACAGCCGCCCTGTTAATCATTAGTAAACATGTGTTATTCAATATGAAGAATATAGTGACTGTCAAAGACTACTGTGATTATAGTGTAAGGGTTACTTGAATTATGCACAGTACAGCACACTAAAATGATCATTTTAATGGTCATGATTGGAAGGTAACACTGAAAATATTCCCCAAGAACAAGAATTAACATGAAGCGGTTAAAGACTGTGACTAACAGCCTTATCAGTCACACATGACAATTCTAATCCTTGTCCTTGTTCAGCTGCAGAAATGATGAAGTACACAGCTTGAATTAGAGACCAAAATATATGCTATATGTCTTACTGTGCAAAGAATAAAGCTGGAATGATAAATGTTGACCTACTGGTATTTTAATCATTTATTCAGTGGAGATCGGCTTAATAGAACCAAATTATTTGGAGTTTTGTGACCGTTAATTAGAATTTGTAGCAAGCTGTTTTGGATGTACAGTATGTCTCTCTCCATCTTCTCCAACCTACATTCACCCATTCATGCAGACTGATTTGAACCTGACCTATTTATAAAATGCTAAAATGAGAGCTTCTGGTATTCTCGGACGATTTTAAACATTCTACATAAAGGAGAGCATTTCTTGTGCACAGGGTGTTTATAATAATTAAATATTGGCTGCCAAAACTGTCTGCAACTACATGCAGAATTCGTGTTCAACACTTGTTGATTACTTTAACACCTACATTCAAGCAACCTATACGCACCTCAAGAAATATCTTACCATTAGTCTCATTACCATGATTCTTAAAGGTCTAATAAATCTGAATAAACAAATTAGGGTGTAATAGCAAAATAAACCCATCTATTAGAGGCAGAAGAAAGCCATAAACGCAGTACTAAAAACTCCACTCTCAATGTCTGAGGTAGAGAAAGACTCAGTGGCTCAACCACATGACATAATGGGTGCTCCTGGTGGAAGCGAATCATAATGATTCATTAAAAAAAGAAAGATAGATAGATAGATACTGTAGATGGATGGATGGATAGATACTGTAGATGGACAGACAGACAGACAGATACTGTAGATAGATAGATAGATAGACAGACAGACAGACAGATGTATACTGTAGATAGATAGATAGATAGATAGATAGATAGATAGATAGATAGATAGATAGATAGATAGATAGATAGATTGAAAGATGGATGGATGGATGGATGGATGGATAGAAAGATAGATAGACAGACAGACAGACACTGTAGATAGATAGATAGATAGATAGATAGATAGATAGATAGATAGATAGATAGATAGATAGATAGATGGATGGAAAGATAGATAGATGGATGGATGGATGGATAGAAAGATAGATAGATGGATGGATGGACGGATGGATAGAAAGATAGATAGATGGATGGATGGACGGATGGATAGAAAGATAGATAGATGGATGGACGGACGGATAGATAGATAGATAGATAGATAGACAGACAGACAGACAGATAGACGGATACTGTAGATAGATAGATAGATAGATAGATAGATAGATAGATAGATAGATAGATAGATAGATAGATAGACGGATTGATAGAAGGATAGATAGATGGATGGATGGATGGATGGATGGATAGAAGGGTAGATAGATGGATGGATGGATGGATGGATGGATAGAAGGATAGATAGATGGATGGATGGATGGATGGATGGATAGATAGAAAGATAGATAGATGGATGGATGGATGGATGGATAGAAAGATGAATGGACAGACAGACAGACAGACAGACAGATAGATGGATGGATGGATGGATAGCAGTAGTCATGCTCAATTTGCATTTTTATATTTGAATATACAGTATTTCTTGTAATCAGTGTAATGACCATCCCTCTTATAAAATCCTCTTTTGAATAATATGATTGTTTGATATCATATAAATATAGATCCACTGAATCCATCCACTGAATATCCTTTGGCTAACTAGCTGGCTAACTAAATATTTAATTTAAGTTTAATGGGGTTTTGTTTCTGTTTGCCGAGACTGTAATGGCTGGACAGAGGATAAGATTATTAACTTACTTTTCCTTGAGGTTATAGGGCAATTTATTGACATTTAGGAAAAACCTTAATAGATGCACCTGCGACCCTTTTGTCAAAAAAAAGCTGATGCCCAAAGATATTAACAACCTCAAAAATGAAATATGAATATAAAACGCACATGCTAAACACAGACAGGTGATTTTAGCAGGACCTGTATGCTTTCTTTATATCTGACTTAGGTTGGTGAGATCATTTCACCCTGTGGACATTTTACTGCTTAAGGCAACACATTTTTTTTTTACAATATCTTTCTACTAGTATAACTCTATAAGTACTAGTACTAGTACTAGTATAACTCATGTACGTAAACTCTAAGCTAGCGCTGAAACCAATGCAGATAGCTTTCTGTTACTTAAAGAATAGCAGGCAAGCACACAAAGTTGCTTTGTCAGTGATAGCAGAGAGAGATAATCAATCAGCTTATCTGTTGTAAGAGTTTTTAAAGGCCATCCTGCAGAATAGAGTGAACGTTCCATTCACTATTCAGCACTAAGACTTAAATTTACATTTAATTTACTACGCTCATTTAAAATACTGTGGTACCATCTTTGCTCTTTTGATTCCTGACACAGATTGACCTGCCAACCATGCTTAATGTAACATTTAGCAAAAGTACTACAGTAAAACCATGGCACTGTCATGCTGAGACAATGGGTGTCGTGAAATACCATAGTAAAACTGACATTAAGATAATAAAAATAAATCCCGTAAAGCACTATAGGAAAAACATGATAGTGACGTGGTTACGGAGAATGGTCATTGGTGCCTGACAGACAGGTTGGAGTACTTTGGAAACTTCTGGGATTTTCATGCACAACAGTCTCTAGAGTTTACAGATAATGGTGTAGAAAAATAAAAACATCCAGTGAGCAGCAGTTCTGCGGTTGAAAACTTTTGTGGATGAGAGCGGTCAGAGGAGAATGGCCAGACTGGTTTGAGCTGACAGGAAGGCTGTGGTAACTCAAATAACCACTCTTTACCATCCTGGTGAGCAGAAAGGCTTCTCAGAATGCAATACATTACATGTCTTGAGGCAGATGGACTACAACAGCATACTGTATGATCCCAACAGGTTCCACTCCTGTCAGCCAAGAACAGGAAGCTGGGGCTACAGTGAGCACAGGCTCACCAAAACTGGACAACTGAAGAAGACCTGTATCTGCATGATTTTATGAATTAAGCTGCTGACACACGATTAGTTGATTAGTTCATAAAGAGGCCAATGAGCCTATACTAACCACAGTTACCAGAGAGTACCAAAGTTGAGCCATAATAATCTATAGTAAATATTTGGAAAGATACATATGAAATTGACGTTCAATCATCTGATCTTTTCTTATAATTTGCCCACACAGATATAAATTATCTAAACCTTTTCTTTATGAGAAATATTTGATACAGAATGATGTTAACGACTGCTTTAGGATCGGCTTTATCAGTCAGTGCCGTACTTCTACGTGCAAAACATCAAAAGTGACCTACTTTCTAGGATATCAAAGTCTGGTTCAAATGTCTCAACCTTTTCCAGTGCCAGTTAGGTCTCAAAAGGGAGTATTTAAAAGAAGCTAAGTGGAATAAAACTGTGGATACATTCCACTCTAATACATTTATAACAAGAAGGAACGACACCGGATCAGTCATACCTTTAGATCAATAAAACCCAGAAGAACCAACATATATTTTATACAGCCTAATAAATTCCTCAGACATCTCAATTAAAGACAGAAGCACATACAGAATCAGCCATCCTAAGAGGAAAAGAAATGTGTGTCTCAAATGTATCAATCATTCATTTCAAGCACATTTTCAAAAGCGTGAAGTGATAAACAACAGCCACCTTCCTGTCCACAACATGAGACTGGATCTCTTTGGTCTGACAACTCAGCACTTAATCCAATCTCAAGACACTGGGACTTATTGAGAATAGTTTCCCCAGTGTAGGTCATATTTAAAATGCCAAATAAAGAACACCGTGAACTCGCCCCCCCCCCCCCCCCAAACAAATTCCAGCCATAACCACATTCTTGGTTGTCCACTACTGTATCCAATAGCAATCAATAAACAGCTATATTACTAGGCTCTACTGTAGTGTTCTATACTTGGTTCTATTTGGCCATATCATTTGGTGTCTCAGTGGTTAAAGGCTCTGGGTTACTTATCAGAAGGTCAGAAGTTCAAGCCCCAGCATTGCCAAGCTACCACTGTTGGGCCCCTGGGCAAGGCCCTTAACCCTCAATTTGCTCGATTGTATAAATTAGATAAATGTTGTTCTGGGTAAAGGCGTCTGCCAAATGCCATAAATGTAAATGTGTTAAAGAAGCAGTTTGTGATTTTTAGAGCCCTCTGCTGCCTATGAAGGGAATTACAATTAAAGTACACACAAGCATTTCTCTTTCTCGCAACTGACCACAGTCCCTCTGTCACAAATTTATACAGTATGTGTTCTTAGTGGTTTTGAAGGAAAAGCTGAACAGAGCTGTTCTGGCTGGAGGTGAAACTAATATCCGGGCTGGAAAAAAAAACATTTACCCAAAGTCTAAAATGAACAAACTAGCCAGATCCACTGCAACACAACAACAGTGTTATATTTTAAGTTTTTTTTTTTAATTCTATGATTTTCATACGTCTAGACATACTTTTAAAAATGACAAACTGCCCTTCGAAGGCAACATGACCGAGTCAAATCTCAGGCATAAGGATTGAAACATAAGGATCCAGAGGCTTGATTCAAATTAAGGTGTAACTGTAAAACAAAAATTCGACATTTTGACTACGTCTAGCCTAAGAAACTTGGAGCGAAACAACTGAGCAATTAAGCACCTCACATAGTAAAGTTTAAGCGACTCACCTATTAGTGCAGTCCACTGACCTAATGACAAACCCATACAAGTGCTGTGGTATCTTTAACAGTCCTCAGTGGCTTTTAGTTTCTTCATGTCTTGCTCATAGCTCACATCTCAGAATACAAGCTGCTTTCATGAATGAAAAATAAATAAAGAGATAGATTTAAAAAAAATACACACTAATAAGCTGATTGTCAAATGGTGGCTCCATTCATTTAATAAGAGACTTGTGGCATGTCTTATTTTGTCTCTGCAACCCATTAGTCATAGCTGCATTTGGTAGTTCCTCATTTTTTTCCTCTTTCACGTCAGTTTGACACATTTATTCCCGCCATGTAAACAGAATAGCTGCTACAGATATTTAAAATCAAATCATCGCCATTAAATCATTCAGAACAGAGATTTTCCGAATCAAACAAGCAAACTTATACAGGACCTATCTGCACTGGACAAGCATGCTACATCTGTGCTTCTCTTAGGCATTAGGATACTGTAACTGTCACACATTAGGTATTTATACATGTGTAATGAATGTTGTTGGCGTGTTTATACATCTAAACGGTATATAACAAACCCACATTTCATCGCCATCTCTCTAATGTCTCTAACGGGCAGCTGTGGTTCAGTCAGTAGAGCGGGTTGTCCACTAATCGTAGGGTTGGCGGTTCGATTCCCGGCCCGGATGACTCCACATGCCGAAGTGTCCTTGGGCAAGACACTGAACCCCAAGTTGCCGCCGATGGCAAGCTAGCACCTTGCATGGGTAGTACCTTCTGCTAGTACCTTCTGCTATCGTCGGAATGGGTGAATGAGACACAGTGTAAAACGCTTTAGATAAGAGCGCTATATAAGTGTGCCATTTACCATTTAATGTCTAAGTTTGAGAAGTTATTGTTGAGCAATTCCAATGCTAAGGCACTTAGCTTTTTGAACTGCTGTCCTCTTGAAATATTAAGACAAGAAAGAACACCGACTGGACCACCATTTCTGTCTAAAGCCAATCTCTCATCAGCTTGTTCTGGCAAAAAAACACTAAGCCAAACCATAAAAACCAGCAGCAAGCCATAATGACCAATCCAATACACATGGAGGTTATACAGTCATTCTTAAGTGATTACATTTCTTCTATGTTCACACTCATATTATCAAACACAGGCCATTTTATCCATCCATCCATCCATCCATCCATCCTCTACTGCTTACTCCTTTTCAGGGTCACAGGGAACCTGGAGCCTATCCCAGGGAGCATCGGGCACAAGGCGGGATACACCCTGGACAGCGTGCCAGAAATGCCATTTTAATCCTATGGTATTAGTTCTCCTGCAATTCAAGAAATAGCCTCACAAGCAAACTAGGTGTATAGTACATTATTCATTTCAAGTAGTGTTTGTATTGGAAGAATAAAACCCAAAAGATTAATCTAAATGGTAAAAGGCGCACTTATATAGCTCTTTTATCCAAAGCGCTTTACACTGTGTCTCATTCACCCATTCACACACACACCAATGGTAGCAGAGCTGCCATGCAAGGCGCTAACTTGCCATTGGGAGCAACTTAGGGTTCAGTGTCTTGCCCAAGGACACTTCGGCATGTGTAGTCACGTGGGCCGGGAATCGAACCTCCAGCCCTACGATTAGTGGATTAGTGGACAACCCGCTCTACCGACTGAGCCACAGCCACCCCTGCACAAAAGCTCCCAAACTCTTTACTCAATGGTTTCAAATAAAGTACAAAAACACAACATAAATGATGTAGAGTTGTACCAGTGTGACTCTGGTGCTCTTGATATGAAATATTTCCAACGCTCTGCCACAAACAGACACAACAAGGTAAATGTGATCTTAAATGTGATCTGAGAACATATTAGACACCTCATTATGTGGCATGAGGTGCTATGGTTTGTGCATAAAGACAACAAAATGGTCTGAAAAGAGACTGTATGCTCTACGTAAATCCATATTTATGATTTATAAATTCAAGTAGTAGGCTTTAATAAATAACTGTGCACCTTAAATATCTTTAAAAATGTCAAATTCTCCCCTTCTTTGATGCACATATACATGCATATACATAAATGAATGTAGTGAAGTGTATTATTGTACATATAGGAACATCAGAAGTGTACCAGTGAACGAACACACACACACACACACACACACACACACACACACACAGTAAGTGATAAATATCACACTTCATTAGAGATCCCAGCTCAATCCTTCTGCATGGAATGGTGTTTAACCCGCACGAGCTAAATCCCACTGCATGCATAGGATTCTGTACATAAACACATCCACATAAGAGTGTGTGTGTGTGTGTGTGTGTGTGTGTGTGTGTGTGTCATTGCAGCAGTAGCAGTGTGTTTATGGTTTTCTTGGGTTGCAGTAACAGTAAAATGAGGCAGGAATAGGTGACAGGTAGCATTATACAGTAAACAGACTGCACAGCACCATGAGGTGAACAAGATGTTCTTACCTTGCAAGATGTTCTAGCGTCAGTGGGAAAATGTTGCACGATCAGTCCACATGTCGGTTTGGAGAGATGGAGAGATTATTCACACAGCATCCTCAGCAGAGAGAGAGAGAGAGAGAGAGAGAGAGAGGAGAGATGGCACAAAAATGGAAGGATGATGCGGAAAGGATGGATGCTTGATAGAGGCTCGGATGTTCAGGTTTGAGTAAAATGCGGCAACAGCGCCTCCCCATGGCCGCTGTGGAAATCGGGAAGGGAACATCTTTTTGTAATCATTTCCTTTTCTTTTCTTTTTACATAGACATGCTCGCGCAGTATAATTATATCGTATAAATATATCTCATAAATTGATCCACAAACTACAATAACGTTTACAAGGCCCAAAGTATGTGGGCAGCCGACCATCACTCTATATGTGGTTCTTCCCCCCAACCTGTTGCCTCAAGGTTCTAAACACACAATTGTCTAGGATGTCTTTGGATGCTGTAGCATGAAGACTTCCCTTCACTGGAACTGAGGGCCCCAAACAGCATGACGATGTCCCTGTGCACAAAATGAGATCTATAGACATAGTTGGGCATGGTTGGAGTTGAAGAACTCAAGTGACCTGCACAGAGCCCAGATGTCAACCCTACCGAACACCTTTGGGATGATGTGGAATACCAACTGAGCACCAGGCCTCCTCACCCTGCACCAGTGCCTGCACTTACTAATGCTCTTGTGGTTGAATGGAAACATCTCCAAAGCCACAAGCCAAAATCTAGTGGAAAGTCTTCCCAGAAGAGTGGAGTCTATTATAGCAGCAAAGGTAGTGCGTGTTAATGATCCTGATTTTGGAATGGGAACATATGGGCATAATAGTCAGGTGCGTTTGGCCATATAGTATAATATTGTATTGCTTACTGAGGCAGAAATTAGTAAAAAAAACACACACCAGGATTCATCGGAACATTGATTTCAAATGAGTATAATATAGCATCTGTAGAACCATAACCGTACAAACAAACCCACCACACAAGCGAACACTACGAAATAAAATTTAATTTAACAAATGGTAGACATTAAAATAACACAGTCGTGAAGGTCTCATGGGTGTGCAGTGTATAGCTCATTAACAGAAGTGCAGCAATGCTTCATGCCCTCAGTTTCAGTATCTGCTTTATCCTGGTCAGGGTTGTGCTGGATCCAGATCCTATTCCAGGAACAGTAAGCATGAGGAGAGAATTCAGCACGCATGGGACAGTCCACATTCACACCAAGCAGGAAACCTGGGAACCCAGCAGAAAACCACTCAAACAGAGGGAGAACATGCACAGGAACTCTACACAGACAGAAACCTGAGCTCAGGATGGAATCCAGGACCCTGAAGCTGTGAGGAGGCAATGTTACCTGCTGCACAACTGTATGTCCCAGTGGCAATACAATGTTTATTTATTTATGTAGGGGTCTATAATGTATGATGTAGAGAAGGTGAAATGAGGTCACAGGTTCTGGTGTAGAGCTTATATTCTCTCCATGTGCTGCAAGTAGCCACTTTTGGAACCTTTTCTTCTTTTTCCATAATCTTAAAATATCATTTAGTACTGAATTTAGCAGTCAGTGACCTAAATCCATGACTCAGCCATCACAAGACTGGATATGTTCCTTGGAGCGTCATTTCCCAGCCTGTAACCGCCATTTTTTCCCCCCATCTGCATTATTCAAACAGAAGGTATCCTGTGTTACGAGGAACAGCACTGTAATGGTGACTTGATCAGAGTCTTGTCACAGACACAAACAGCAGTGGCCAACAATTTAGTTCACGCAATGCGGTTTCATTTACTGCCATGATGGCAGTAATTATTATGCTGGCTGTTAAAGTTTCAAAAGGTTCAAAAGTTTGTCCATATAGTACATGTTCTTCAAATATACTGACCTCTACTGGTTACACGCTGCAGCACACCGAGGCCACTAGAAACTTGCATGAAGCAAATTCTGTCAGGCCTAGAAACCAAGGCAGTTACAGCACATCATTAACTGCATTGCATCAGCCAATTCAAAATATCATGCAATTCTTCACATTTAAAGCAAATCAGTAATGTGCTAGCGAAAGTTAGGCCATCCACAAACTACAGAAACGGGCTTAATAAGGTCGAATAAGTAGTTAAATGGAATTAGCTCAAATAATTAGTGGATGAGATGAACACTTGAAAAAACAAGAAAAACCGCATTCACAATACTTTTAAAAACACTAAAATAATTTATTAAAAGAGAAAACAATATATACATTATACACACACAGCGGTCTAATTATTATTATTATTATTATTATTACAAATGGTAATTTTATACATTTTGCACGTATTTTGCAAATGTTATCTAAAACTTTGTTTTGCCCACATTCAAAAAGGTCCATGATGTCAAATAGATCCACAGAACACTTCATTAGAAACACTTTGATCCAGTGTTCTACACAGAACTGTTAAAGAGGACAAAGTTAAAAAAAAAATATATAAAATAAATAAATAAAAATCTTAAAAGCATCTAGATTAAAACTTTTTTGGCCCTAATAGTTTTCGGGGGGGGGGGGG
>JAFFST010044976.1:72389-85985 GCA_022414735.1 Noturus placidus | reverse complement strand
CTGTATATATATATATATATATAAAATCTCTCACAAAAGTGAGTACTCCCCTTACATTTTTGTAAATATCTGATGATATCTTTTCATGTGACAACACTGAAGAAATGACACTTTGCTACAGCTTGTGTACAGCTTGTGTAACAGTGTAAATTTACTGTCCCCTCAAAATAACTCAACACACAGACATTAATGTTTAAACCGCTGGCAACACAAGTGAGTACACCCCTAAGTGAAAATGTCCAAATTGGGCCAAAAGTGTCAATATTTTGTGTAGCCAGCATTATTTTCCAGTGCTGCCTTAACCCTCTTTGGCATGGAGTTCACCAGAGCTTCACAGGTTGCCACTGGAGTTCTCTTCAACTCCTCCATGACGACATCACGGAACTGGTGGATGTTAGAGACCTTGTGCTCCTCCACCTTCTGTTTGAGGATGCCCCTCAGATGCTCAATAGGGTTTAGGTCTGGAGGCCAGTCTATCACCTTCACCCTCAGCTTCTTTAGCAAGGCAGTGGTCATCTTGGAGGTGTGTTTGTGGTCGTTATCATGCTAGAATGATGCATACTTATCATGCTCTGCTTCAGTATGTCACATTACAAGTTGGCATTCATATATCATTCATATATATTATATACTGATTTTATTGAAAAATAATCAACTTCAGGGTGGTAAGATTAACTCTGTTTCACTTCACACCACACAAACTGGTAAAAACTACAGTGTTTTGTCCTTTAATTAATACAAGTATTATGTTTGTACAGTACACTCTAAAAATATTTTCACACTTGTTTCAACTCACACTACATTTGACAGCCAAACACACATCACTGAAATCAGTTTCATTCCATAAAGACCTTATTCAGGAGTGTAGTACAAAATATTATAAGGTTATTTACATTTATGGAATTTATCCTGAGCGACTTATATTTATCTCTCATTTATACAACTGAACAATTGAGGGTTAAGGGCCCTGTAGTGGCAACTTGGCAGTCCACCATTTTAGTCCACTGCCTCTCAAAGTTTCAGTCCACTGCCTCTCAAAGTTGTATTTGTCATCACAATAATTCATGCATCTAAAATACTCTCATTGCTTACATGGAGACATTTGTATAACTCCTTTTTTTAAACAAATAATAATAATAAAAAAAAAGTCATCATTGTGTTTGACTTTGAAACGTGGCACCAGTTTCTTAAAATGTACTTTTGACTAATACAGATATCCATTAAAACCTATTATCCCTTGGAAGCAGACCTTTGGAGACTGCAAGAGCGGAATAACCAGCTTTGAGATGTAAAATAAATAAATAAATAAAAGCTATCGGTGAGGTGTGGAGACATTGGGGAGCTCAAGTAAAACAAAAGCAACTCTGGATTAGACCTTCCTCAACAGGGATGGTAAGATCCATCCTCTACCGCTTACTCCTTTTTCAGGGTCACGGGGAACCTGGAGCCTATCCCAGGAAGCATTGTGCACAAGGCGGGGTACACCCTGGACAGAGTGCCAGTCCATCGCAGGGCACAATCACATACACACTCACACACCCATTCATACATTACGGACACTTTGGACATGCCAATCAACCTACCATGCATGTCTTTGGACTGTGGGAGGAAACCTGAGTACCTGTAGGAAACCCCCGGCGCACAGGGAGAACATGCAAACTACGCACACACATGGCCCCAGCAGGGCTCAAACCCCGGACCCTGAAGGTGTGAGGCGAACATGCTAAGGATGGTAAGATATCAGTTATTATAAACCATTTACACTGTAGCTACACTTGTTTTCCAGTATTATTTTTCTCTGATTAGTCTAAGCATTGTTTAACCTACTAACTAACTTAGCAAATTTGTTAACTAGCTAACCTACTGTCACATCCACCATGGCCAATCTCCCCCCAGACCACCAGAGGGCACCCTCATTTATATTGTTGAACAACTTTTGTTGTATGGCTGAGTTCCTGTATTTCTGCTCACCTGAGTTGTATTTCACCTGATTAGTTTCCCTACTTAAGTTCTGTGTTTTCTAAAATTTGTTTCCTTGAGAAAACTGTATCACTGTTTTTTTTTTTTTGTTTTGTTTTTTTAGTCTGTTATGGCCTTGTCATGGTTTTCGTTGGTTTTGCTAACTCTTGGTTCTTATCCTGCGTTTTGGTGGTTTGTTATTTATTTATATAATAAAGCCTATCTGCACTTCCATCCACCTCCCTGGATTTGTTACACCTACTAATTTAGCATGACTTGCCGGGTTGACTCGAGGCAAATATATTCTCTTTTACTTGATATGCAAATCCCAAACATGGACAAATGTAAGTAAAGAATTAAACACCTGGCATGTGCTGCTATGAAAACATAACTTGCAATGGTACTGAGAAATCTGGAACACAAAGTCCTTCTGTCCTGAACACTTGCCTACAATTGTACAACTTTTCTTTGTTACATAACATTACATTTATTCTAAATAAATGTTCATTTTTCATAACCTATAATAGATAAGTCTGGATGTTTCAAAAACTATTCACTCATAAATATGTGAAAATCTTTTTTAAAGCATTTTGTTGGTTATATTTCAAGGTGAAGTGTAGTTATAGTGCACTGTGGCAGGCAAAATGATGGCAAAATGACCCTAACCCTAAGTGCTCTAGTGGTTTTATTAAAGTTACAGTATTTGTCTGAAATATAACTGTATTTAAGTGGATTTTTTTTTACACATACGCTATATACCCAAGCGTTTGTGGACACCTGATGACACACTCATGCTTTTTGAACATACCATTCCAGATTTATTCCCACTTTCCCACTCTTCTGGGAAGGCTTTTCACTAGTGTTCAGAGTGTGGCTGTGGGAATTTGTTCATTCAGACACAGAGCATTAGTGAGGTCAGTCACTAATGTTAGTTGAGGAGGTCTGGGGTGCAGTTGGCGTTCCAGTTCATTACAAAGGTGTTCAGTGTGATTGAGGTCAGGGCTCAGTGCATGACACTCGAGTTCTTTAGCTCCAACCTTGGAAAACCATGTCTTAATGGAGTTCGCTTTGTGCACAGGGGCATTGTCATGCCGTGACAGATCTGGGCCTCTTAGTTCCAGTGAAGGGGAACTTTAATGCTACAGCATGCAAAGACATTCTAGACAATTGTGTGCTTCCAACTTTGTGAGGAAGAACCACATATGGGTGTGATGGTTAGGACTCCACATACTTTTGGCCATATAGTGTATCTGTATTTGTAAATGTAATATCAGTACAACAGACATGGCAACAAAATCATGGAATCACCCATTTATAGCTCCACCCACATGTTAGTACGTAGCTACAGTGTGTTTCCCTGGGTTAATAGAAATATTATAATATTCAGGATCACAATTTTGGTACCTTGGAACTTTTAATTCATTTTTTTTTTTTATTACAAGCTAATGGCAACCAGATGCATACATTTGGGTTTTATTACTAGCACACCCTTACAAGTGATCAGCAAGCTCCATTAAACTTTTTTTCCCCCACTTATATGGTTCTTTTATTGTAATTTGACTCCCATCAAAATTTCCGACAGCTCATTCAAAGCTACATATATCTCTGTGAAATGGAAGGAAGGTGGGATAGATGCGCTAAACAACTTTAGAGATATTTCGATCGTTTCTTTTATTTTCAATTTGCATAAGTTATGCGCTAAACATCGTAAAAAATATCTCTGCAGGGACAGACACGGAGTATGAATCGGCGAGAGCAGAGACAGGCGAGCTGACTCAGTCAGGAACGTATGCCTCTGGGAGCAATGAGGTGAGGAGCGACCGTTTTCTTTGCCGAACATAAGCTCATGATTGTACGCCGCTGCTGAATCGTGAATTTGTCACAGAGCGCTCGTCAACCCACCCGTCACCGGAGACAACAAATCCCGAGGAGCAGTATTGCCTCACCAGCGTTTTGCCTGACAAATAGACTCTAACCGCAGATATGTGAGAATTCACATTTTCATAGCAAAAGACATTTCAGCTAAAAAAACACAGCACCTTTCTAGATATTCCTGCCAATTAACCCCACTGTGGGAGATATTTGCCTATCGCCAGGCACAGCTTTGCTCACATAATGTCTCAGGGGTCTCTCTTTCCCTGCCGTCTCAGGTGTGATTTGTAAGCTTGGTTGAGGCTAAACTGGGCCACATTGCATGGATGTGGCTGATGGTCCTTTTGTGTTTTTATCTGTCTCCTCATAAAAGCCTCCTTTTGTATTTGCGTACCTTTTCATTTCCGTTGGCTTCAGCAGTGGTGCTGATAAAAAATAAAAAAAAAATATATAAAAAGAGGGTGGCATATGGTCAGCTATCAGCTACCAAATGGGAACAAAAGAGCTGGAAGCTAACAATTAAGCAGAGGATGGTTGAGCTAATATCCCAACTGTCAGTTACTGTAGCTGTCCATCAGTCTTAGTCAGCATTCATGTGTCGCTGCTTCTAATAAATGTGTATTTAGGATGTTCCGAGCAGTGAATTTGGCTTCAAGTGCTGACAGAGGAAATGAAAAAGAGATTATCTTTTTCCTTTTTCATGATGCTTGGTTTCTGTGAGATGCAGGGATTAAATGAGATGCAGAAATTCGCAAATGTGACAACATGTGCACATTAGACATTATTATTATTATTATTATTATTATTATTATTATTATTATTATTATTATTTTTGACCACTTGCTACACCGATACGAGACACACCTCTAAACGTTTTGCATTTTTACTTTACAGCATGTCTGCATGTCTTTAAAGCATATCTTTACAGGACATTAAGACTTGTACTATATGCAGTATGTTCTATGGGTGGAAAAGCATTGCCGATGAGGTTCAATGAAACCGGACAATATTTTTTTCTAACCATCAGCTGTCCAGTTTCCATGAACTGGGGGTGGAACCCGATCGTAGAAGACTACATTTGCCTCATGGTTTGACCGGTATTGTGTTCTGAGATGCTTTTCTGCTCACCATGGCCAGTGTGGCCATTCTCCTCTAAACTGTCATGTACCTTGTGTTTATTTTTTTGTTTTTTTGCACCATTCTGTGTGAACTCTAGACCAGTGGTCACCAAACCTCTTCCTTGAGATCTAGCTTCCTGCAGATTTTATCTCTAACTACAATCAAACACACCTGTTTTAATTGACGAAGAACTTCTTAAGGCAGTGATTAGATAGTCAGGTAGGCACAGCTATGGTTGGAGCTAATGTTTTCAGGAAGGTAGATCTCCAGGAACAGGGTTGGTGACAATTGCTCTAGAAGCTGTTGTGCGTGACAATCCCAGGAGATGAATGGTTTATTAAATGCTCAAAGTAGCCTAAGATCTTTGGTTAACTTTGTTTTTGGCTAAAAGAGAAAGAAAGACTGAACATTTTGAGTGGGGAAAAAACCCCAACTACAATGACAGGTCAGCTATTTCATGGTTTTTGTGAGGGACATTAGAAAACCATTTTGTAAAGGCACTGCATCAAAAACGTCCCTTTCACGGTTTACTGCATTTCTCCTGGTTTTATTTTATTTTATTTTTTATTATAGTTTACTGTTTTTGTTTTCCTTCTCCTTCCCTGGACAACTCATTATTTCTCTTTAGGGTCGGCACGTCTGAATTTGCAGTTATTTTCAATTTTCTTGTTTTCTTCTGGTTGGGATAAGGTGAGCATTTTAATCGACCATTTCCTGCAATGTTTCAAATTCTCTCAGACATGCCTCTGCAAAGCCAGCCTGGATTTCGACACCAAGTCTTACTATGAATTTAAAGGTTCTGGTGCCTCTCGGGATGGCGTGCATAAATTGGCTTGATTGGTGTGTTTGCCATCATGCACCAGGAAGCACCCGATACCTAATAACACACTGATCTAATCTAATAACAATCTCAAACATCCAAATACCATGCACAACAAATTTCACAGAAGGATACTACACAAGACTAAGCAACATTAATATCACCATAGGCATGGGAAATAAAGACTTTGACTTAAGCAGATTTTTATGCCTTGTAATTGTGGAGGGAAAGCATAGAGCTTACATCCAGTGATTACAGCCTTTATCTTTTATCATAATACTACAATAATTTGTCTAAAATTTTCATATATATATATATATATATATATATATATGTGTGTGTGTGTGTGTGTGTGTGTGTGTGTGTGTGTGTGTGCGTGTGTGTATGTAATTGTCTTAAATCTTAAATGAATATACTGTACATGGTCTTTTGTGCTACACAACCAATTCTACATCAGTGCTCCATCAGTTTTGTGTACTGTCTACTGCATATGTAATGTATGGTTGGAAAATGTAGGTTTTTGAAAACACTGATGTCACAGTGTCACCTTGTGCATCCTCACAGAGGTTCTGTGTGTTATACAGTAAATGTTCTTTGACTCCCTTTATCATGGCTGCTGATTAGGTTCCTACTTCAATCACTGATCCCCACTGTTTCCTAATGACCAATCACTGATCCCCCACTGTTTCCTAATGACCAATCACTGATCACCACTGTTTCCAAATGACCAATCACTGGTCACCACTGTTTCCTAATGACCAATCACTGATCCCCCACTGTTTCCTAATGACCAATCACTGATCACCACTGTTTCACAATGACCAATCACTGGTCACCACTGTTTCTTAATGACCAATCACTGATCACCACTGTTTCCTAATGACCAATCACTGTTTGACAGCAATCACTGATCACCACTGTTTCCTAATGACCAATCACTGATCACCACTGTTTCCTAATGACCAATCACTGGTCACCAATGTTTCCTAATGACTAATCACTGGTCACCACTGTTTCCTAATGACCAATCACTTATCACCACCGTTTCCTAATGACCAATCACTGATCCCCCACTGTTTCCTAATGACCAATCACTGGTCAACACTGTTTCCTAATGACCAATCACTGATCCCCCACTGTTTCCTAATGACCAATCACTGATCACCACGGTTTCCTAATGACCAATCACTGGTCAACACTGTTTCCTAATGACCAATCACTGTTTGACAACAATCACTGGTCACACTGTTTCCTAATGACTAATCACTCATCACGACTGTTTCCCAACAGCCAATCGCTGCTAATCCTTGTTTCCTAATGATCAATCATTAATCAGCATATTTTCCAATGACTAATCCCTGATCGTCTGAGTGTGTCCCACCTTCACACCTTTTCATTTTAAACTCTCTTCTTGGACATAGTATCTAAAAAAATTGAGTAATCGTTTCCTTCATAAATGCATTAAAGTTTAGTTTGTGGTGCCATGACCAAAAGAAAAAATATTAAAGAAATAAATGATAACTTTTTATTGAATAACCCCATTCTAAGTGACGATCTTATGCACATTGATTTGGAATCTGATACGTCAATGGTCATGATGAGTACATTCCTATGCAAATTAGTCAGTGACATCATCTGTCAAAGTTTAATTTCACTTTGTTCATTATACAATACTGCAAACAGAGGTTTTGGATAAGTCCTAGGCAAACACTTTGTGCAACCTTGAGCAGCAGTTCCACCTCATCGTCAGTCTGAACATGAACCCTTCTGTTTTGTTGGTGCAGTTTGCCTTCTCTACAGCTCTGCATGTTATTTTTATGGTAAGTGATATAGGTCTAACAGATTATGATTGGGTGGTTTTTACTCCCATCACATGGGTGGGAGTGGGTGTTTTTTATGCTCATGTGGGTGGGAGTGGGTGAATTTTACTTCCATCTGGGTGAAAGTGGGTGGTTTTTAGATTCTCGCGGTAGGTTTACTCTCATGTGGTTGGTTTTTACTCTTATATGGGTGTTTTTCACTACAATCCAGGAGGACGCGAGTGGTTTTTACTCTCATCTGTTTATTTAAACTCTTTTGTGGGTGGGAGTGGCTGGTGTTTACTCGTATGTGGTTGGTCTTTACTCTCATATGGGTGTTTACTCTGTAATAAACTGATATGCTGGTGGAATGGATGTGATATGTCACAATTTCTGCATCTTGGGTTTCATAAAAAATTCACAGTTCCCAAACTGGATTCATGAATTTGTTGGTAATTCGAATATTTCTGACATATTTGACTTGTGGGAAGATATTTATGTTGAAAAAGAGGCTGTCTGGTTAGGTGTGGTGTGATTTCTGTTGTATTATTGACTGCTGTGATTGGAGGATTATACCCCAGGTTCTCAGGGATTGACAGAGGCTGTTGAATTGTAAAATGGTGCAGCTTCCACATGAGGGATGGACTGTTCATCTCCATTTGCATGTATTTATTTGACAGGACCATCACTTGTCCAAGCCTAGACAAAGGACTCTCTTCTAACAGGCTCCCACTGTTCCTAAATCTTTAATTTAATTGCTATTAAAATGGATTAAAATTTCACTGCAGTAAACTGCAGAGAGTCTTCCTTGGAGCCATGTTAAACAGCCTACTTAACATCTTCTCCAATATTTATCTCTCACTCCAGTCACAGTGGAGGCCTTCCAGGGGTTTTATTATTATTATTAAACGACGACTCCTGAAGTGTGCACGATCAAAGTTATTTTTGCGACTTGAACTTTGATTTATCTACATCCTGACATCGGATTTTGCTTTTAAAGCAGCATTTAAAGGAGAGGGAGGGAAAGCAAAACTTCATTCTCCCCTGTTTCTGCTTACCTTTTGAAAGATAAACTCAGCACTTCCTTGCACTATTATTTCTCCGACATTCATCCCGGCTTATTTCATGATAATGTTTAAGCCTATGAAGGGCGACCTTCACTTCATATATCACTTGTTACACACTCATACCATCCCCGCAGGACCTCCGCAGAGAAGATAAAATGTCCTTTTATGCCATACCATGAATTCAGCCACTTTTTGCACCAGTTAATCTAAGTAAATGAGAAATCAAGCGTCTGAGAAAAAAGACAGTTCACCGATGGCATCTCACCTATGCATCTTTGGGGAACAAAGGCTTTCCAGCATGCAATTCTGAAGTAAATAACAAGCATCAAATCTAACAATGCGCCAACCAGATTCAACAGCAACAGGAAACAAATAGTTGGCTCCATATACTCTTTTTCACAAAGAACCACAAATCAGCAGCTGCTGTTCAGCCGTGAAAATCTGTAATCACACTGGTTGGAGGCTCCATCTGACAAACACTATACATTCCCATCATACAGTGTATTTACCTCTCATTGAACACACACACCTAAAACTAAAGCACTGCTTTACATGAATACTGAGAGGTGAAAGTCACATCTATGCAGCCAAGGTCAAAGTGTCATAATAGTACAGCAGGAATAAGGAAAATTTACTTTGCTTTAGAACATTAAGTAAGGAACAATTGACTTCAGGGTTGTGCTGTTATTGGAAAACAGTAGTTTTTTTTTCTATTACAGCATATCCCTTCTTTTTTTATCTACACACATTTGCCAATACTAATAATTATATATTATTATCCATTTACAGTTACATAAATTGTTTTGGAAGATTCACAAACCAAGTGGTTCCTGTTATTAGTTCCATTATCACATCTATAAACAGATTTTCCCTCCCCAACCATGCTGTTTTCTCCCTCTTATAGTTACACAGTACAGTAATTACAGCTTGTCATGATACTGAGAAGCCAGACAGCTTAAAAATGTTTCCCGTTTTGGAAAAACTTTAGTAAAGCTTTAACTCTGATTGTTAAATAGAACAAACACTGGAGACTCCTTCCATAAATGTTAAATAAACATTTCCGTATAAAATTCTTCAGCATATCAACTATCACACGCATAAATAATAATAAAATAATAAAATAATACAATAATACAATAATACAATAATAATAATAATAATAATAATAATAATAATAATAATAATAATACAATTCCCTGTGAATCAGCTGTTACTATAGAAGCGAAAATTACTCTTCCTCTTGCCTATTATTTCAAAATAAATTATCTTTTTTTTTTTTTTTTTTCAAAATAACTGGCACCCCAAACAATATTTCAAATTAATTCAAACAATTAAAGAAAAGGTATTTTATAATCTAAAATAATTATAAGATTATTCGAATTTAAATTGTAAATTAATGTAAAATTTAATATTTTATAAAATGCAATAAAATAATTATACAATAATTGTAAAAAAAATAACATTTTTATGTGTATATTATAATCTAGTGTTTTGCAGGGAAAATGCATTTATATATATAAGATTTACTCATTCTGGAGTTGACTGTATTTGGTCTATTTTAGAACAACAGTAATTCCACCATAAATTCCAGCAACCCTATATTTTATAGACATATATAAGGACGCCTCATAAATAACAGCTTTACAATGTTCCTGCAAAATATTGCAGTGATGCATCATATATATGCTTTTCTACAAAACTCCATGGTGTCCAAAACAAGATAAACCTTTGAGAGGTCTGGTTCTGAAGTGCCACACATTGGTAAGTCACAGCCTTTCTGCAGAGAACTCGCTAATCAAACAGCCCTCTATGTTTGATTTGCCCTTGCCTGCTTAACGGCATTAACCTGCCTGCATCAATAATGTCAAAATTTGGTTAAAGAGCAATTTCTTCAAATTCAATGCTGGCGAAACTGAGATCATGATTTCCAGGCCACAAACACATATAAGAAATATTGACATTTGATAATGAGTTTTTATTGATCACATATACATTACAGTGGAATTATTTTCTTCGCATACCCCAGCATGTTAGGAAGTTGGGGTCAGAGATGATACTTATCAGAGATGATAAGGGCCTTGCTCAAGGGCCCAACAGTGGCAGCTTGGAAGTGATGGGGCTTGAACCCCCGACCTTCTGATCAATAACCCAGATCCTTAACCACCAAGCCACCACTTAAATTTGTGTCAATGTTTATGGATATTTGGCCAAACCCTGTAAGAACATTACGAACCTGTGACTTACGTTTGATCCATCAATTACTTTTGAAGCCAAAATTAGAGCCATCACTAAAACCGCTTTCTTCCATCTACGTCACATTGCACGACTTTGCCCCATTCTCAGTTTGAAGGATGCAGAATCACTAGTTCATTCTTTCATATAATCACATCTCGAGTACTGTAACTCACTCTTTACTGGCCTACCAAATAAAACTATTGCCCGATTACAATACATCCAAAACTATGCAGCTGGAGGTCTCACTAACACCGAGCATTCTGCACACATTACTCCCATCTTGTTTAGTCTTCACTGACTGCATGTCTCATTAAAATTCGTCTCCTGACATACAAAGCTCTGAACGATCTGGCACCTCGTTATACATATATATATATGATATGCTGCATCCATACACACCAGCACACACTCTTTGTTCTTCTGATTCCAAATTGCTGTTTGTCTCTAGATCTAGTCTATCCACTTTTGGTGGGAAATCCTTCAGTGTAGTTGCACCTAAACTGTGGAACTCTCTACCTCAGAGCCTCCGTGACTTTTATCTCCTCTATTTCTATCTTTAAATCTCAGCTTAAAACACATCTTTTCTCAGTGCATTATCTGTCTATTACTGATTGCTTCCCCTTTTGAAATTGAGATTGTAACTTCTGTTGAAATGTATATTAATGTACTTTGTCTTATTAAATGTATATGGAGTGTAAAGTGTCCTTGAGCTTGAGTAAATGTACTATTTAAATAAAACTTCTTCTTCTTTGTATTATTAAAAAGAGCCTATTTCATTCTCTTAACTGATTGTGGTTTTGCTTTCATTGTGGGAACCAAGACAAAAGATTGAGCAAACCCTATTCAGTTCAGGAAAATTATAGCATGTGTCATATTCCAAGAATTTCTCATTGACTGAAACAATAAAACCTTCAAAACAGGCACACAATAAAATTTTTAGGTAATTTAATCACATCATTATGCAATTAAACTCAGCTGTTGGGTTAGACAGCAGAGCTTTAAATCAGCAGTCTGTTTCATCCACTTCTAACAAAGTCAGAGAAGAAATCCATTTACCATTGATCCTTCCCTGCAGGTAAGGCAGGTCAAACTTCTGGCCAGTGGGCTCATGATTGACAGTGACAACAAATTAACAGTACAGTACAATCAAGTCACAAGCTAACTGAATGCTGAGAGAGCCAAAGTTTCCTAGAACCATAACATTTAGAATACATTCCGCTGATCTATGATGGTATGTTTAGACTAACCTTCTATAGTACACACTGTATGGTCAAACAATAAAGCCTGCCTGTTAGACCTATTTATGGGTCTTCCCCAAAATGTTGCCTCAAAGTTGGAAGCACAAAAATGTGTAAAATATTTTTGTATGCTATGGGGTTACAATTTCCCTTCTCTGGAACTAAGGGCCCCAAACCTGTTCCAGTTAAGGTTGGAGCGGATGAACTCGAGTGTCCTGCACAGAGCCCTGACCTCAACCCCAATGCAATTTCAAATTCAGTGTAGCAGGTAAATGCAAATACATAAAAAGTCACAAGACACCAACACAAATGGCATTCCTAAAGTAAAGAAAAAACACGCATACACTGTTGGAAATCAAATGCAAATGTAGACAGAGGACGTGAGGCTTATGGTTTTGTTCACCCCGTTCTTATTTACAACCTTTTTGAAAAATCATTAATAACTGATTTCTATCAGGTAGCAGGATGTTCATTTCCTCCCCTTGCTTTATATTTTTCTTGCAAAGTTTACAAATGTGTGCTCCGACCTTGTTTTTGACCTTTTTATTCAGTTATCAAACAGCTTCTTCTTCAAATGATTGGCTTAACTCAAATCGCTATCCTGCAGGTATCAAGGGAAAAATACACCAAATGACAGAAAAATCTCATTCCAAAGATAATATATTACACCACCTAAACTCACCAAAACACAACTCTTTCCTTTAATCTTGTGGCCTTTTAAAACAAACATTGATGAAGCTTAATGACATTTTAGAGATATTTACCAAGAGGGCTATGAATTGGAAAGGCGTTCTCTAACCTGATTTACAAGTGATGAGCCTTACTTGTTAAGATGTACAAGTCCCATTTGTAATACAATAAAGCGAATAAGAGATTGCTCGCCAAAAAAGCTCAGGCTTAATTACATGTAATTAGACACGTTGTTGGAGAACTGATACACAGGGCCAACCCCTGGGTAAAGAGAATAATAATTATAGAAAAGGCACTTCAGTGTGCCAATATTAACAGCCCACAGATTACATAAAATAGCACTTCTAGCATACCTATTCCTGTGTTTAGGAAGGTTTCATTTTGTAGCGACGTTTGTGTGACAAAGGATGCAGTCAGTGGGTGGGAGAGAAGTCACAATGCACGATGTAAACACTGGATGTAAAGAATGAGCTCCAGTTTACTGTATGGTAGATGAGTCCCACAATGAGGCATGATGCAGCATCAATTCCGAAGCCCCATTGTCCTACAGATGAAATAGTGTGCAAATTATATGCTATTTTGCCTTTTAAATAAAAGGAAGTGTCTCACAGTAAAAAGCATTTTAAGAAACATAATTTATTCAGAACATAACTTTATATGAGCTACTGTGGCCATTGAACAACAACTTCAGGACCATCTACTGTTCCTCAGCATGCTCTTTCATCAGCACTTTAAAGTGTTGTTGATGTCCTACTCACATTAGTAAAGGTTGAGGACTACATGGCAATATATATATA
>JAFFST010044975.1:20352-31196 GCA_022414735.1 Noturus placidus | reverse complement strand
GACCATTGGTGTGTGAATGGGTGAATGAAACACAGTGTAAAGCGCTTTGGATAAAAGCGCTATATAAGTGCGCCATTTATTATTATTATTATTATTATTATTATTATTATTATTATTATTGTTGTTGTTGTTGTTGTTGTTGCCATGGGTATGGTCTCTCAGGTGACCATGATGCTGTTGGCCTTTTTTAATTATATAATGAAGACAAATATATAAAAATAAATCTTAAACTTAGAATGGGTTTGATCGATGATCCAGTTAATGAATCAAGTGTATAAATCAGTGTATCATTTACTTTTACAGTGAAGTGGGTGGAGCTGGTACTCTGGACAGCTCCTTTTATGTATTAGAGAGCCACACCCCCAATAGTCTCTCAGGTAGGAAGTGATGAACAATAGACAACACTGCAGATATCAGCGGCTGGTTTAGGTACCGGATCAGTGCAGGATAGTATCGGATCAGTATCATATTAGCAGTACTGCATCGGTATTGAATCAGTATCAGATCAGTTTTGAATCTGTTTTTGATCAATATTGATTCAGAATTGGATCAGTTTTAAATATGTATCTGATTAGTATCAGATCAGCATCGAAGCAGTATTGGATTGGTATCAGAACAGTATTAAATCAGTATCAGATCAGAATCAGATAAGTAACAAATAAGTATTGATTTGGTATCATATGAGTATCAAATAGCAGCTCAGTGTCAGATCATTATTGTAACGGTACAGATCAGGATCAGATCAGTAGTTAATCAGTATCAGATCAGTATTGATTCAAAATGTAAATCAGAATGAGATTAGTTTTAAATCAGCATTGGATCAGTATTAAATGTGTAGAAAATCAGTTTAACCAGTATTTAAACCAGTTTAATCAGTATTGAATCAGTATCAGATCAATATTGATTCAGTATTAAATCATTATTGAATCAGTATCAGATCAGTATTAAATCAGTATTGAATCAGTATTGAATCAGTATCAGATCAGTATTGATTCAGTATTAAATCAGTATTAAATCAGTATTGGATCAGTATTGATTCAGTATTGAATCAGTCAGAGATCAGTATTGAATCAGTATCATGTCAGTATTAAATCAGTATTGAATCAGTATCAGATCAGTATTGAATCAGTATTGAATCAGTAAGAGATCAATATTGAATCAGTATCAGGTCAGTATTAAATCAGTATTGAATCAGTATCAGATCAGTATTGAATCAGTCAGAGATCAGTATTGAATCAGTATCAGATCAGTATTGATTCAGTATTAAATCAGTATTAAATCAGTATTGGATCAGTATTGATTCAGTATTGAATCAGTCAGAGATCAGTATTGAATCAGTATCATGTCAGTATTAAATCAGAATTGAATCAGTATCAGATCAGTATTGAATCAGATCAGTATTGAATCAGTAAGAGATCAATATTGAATCAGTATCATGTCAGTATTAAATCAGTATTGAATCAGTATCAGATCAGTATTGAATCAGTATTGAATCAGTAAGAGATCAATATTGAATCAGTATCATGTCAGTATTAAATCAGTATCATGTCAGTATTAAATCAGTATTGAATCAGTATCAGATCAGTATTAAATCAGTATTAAATCAGTCAGAGATCAATATTGAATCAGTATCAGATCAGTATTAAATCAGTATTGAATCAGTCAGAGATCAATATTGAATCAGTATCAGATCAGTATTGAATCAGTATTGAATCAGTAAGAGATCAATATTGAATCAGTATCAGATCAGTATTAAATCAGTATTGAATCAGTATCAGGGTCTGTATTGAATCAGTACAGAATCAGTATCAGGTCTGTATTGAATCAGAACTGTATCATAACGTGAATAGAAGCAGGATCAATGTGTCTCTGCTAGTTACCGTCTCTTCTATTCTTAGTGAAAAGTGGAGGGAAGAGGGGTGTAAGACAAGAGGGGGCTCCAACGAGAGGATCTGAGTGATGTGTGTGTGTGTGTGTGTGTGTGCCCGTGTGCATGTGCGCATGTTTCTAGGACACGCCTCTCCATCTGTTCCAGTGTTCAGAGCATTGTGTGTCACTGCAACAGCACTACAACACTCCACTGGTCCTAAACACCTGCCCTATCCCTCCATCTCTCCATTCCTGTCTCCCTCTCGCAATCACACAAACACACACTTTAACGCTCTCTCTCTCTCTCTCTCTCTCTCTCTCTCTCTCTCTCTCTCTGTACTGTGTGATTATTAATCCCACCCGTTGTGCAGCCAAAGAGAAGGATCCCCGGGACACGCCCTCCTCCTCCTCCTCCTCCTCTCCTCCTCCTTCTCCTCGTCTTAGTGATGGTCTGCTTCTGTGTCGCGAGGGGTTTGCACATCTGAATGGTTTTGAGCTTTCGCTCACAGACGAGTGTGTGTGTGTGAATCAGAGGTGAAAGGACTTTCCCAGAGCACCACTGGCTTCACACACTCTCTCTAGCACACACACACAGACACACACACACACACGCACATAAAAAGAGTGTATAGCTTAGAGACCGTTACGCTCGACTCTCAGAGAAGAAATCGTGTGCAGAAGGGCCACCATGGAGGAGAACATGGAAGAAGGACAGACAGAGAAAGGTATGATGTGGAACTGGTTATTTATCCCTTCATTCATTTATCCCTCTGTTCAATCTGTTCATCATCTTCACCTTCATCATCGTCATCATCATCATCTCCATTCATTATTCATCCAAGCCTCAGCCTGGTACTGATATTTACATATCATGAAGATGATGATGGTACTGGCACTGTGAGATGGTGTGTGTGTGTGTGTGTGTGTGTGTGTGTGTGTGTGTGTGTGTGTACGGAATGCAGGTGTGTATTTCTGTATTTCTGTGCTAATAGTGTGAGCGCGAACAAGAAGATGAATGTTTGAGTTGACTATATTTCATTTCTCATTTTTGCACTGATTTTGAATTCTCCCTCTCCCTTCTGTCCATCTCTCTGTCTTCACCTCCTCCTTTCTTTCCTTTCATCCTCTCATTCTTCTTGTGATCAAGATGCTGCAGGCGTTTCTCTCCTCTGCCCTCGTCTCATTCTCTCTCTTTTTCAGTTCCTCCCTAGTCTGGATTTGTTCATGTGTTTGACTCCTTGTGTGTTTCTCTGAATTATCGCACAATCTTGCTATTTGTGTGTGTGTGTGTTGTGGGTCTGTTGCTGCGGCAGTGAAATGGAAAATTGAATTGTATGTCCTCCTCTATCAGACACACATGTCTGCACCGTTACGGAGAAGATGTACATGATAATGGAGTGTGAGTGTGGAAGTGGAGGGCGTGGCAGTGCGTGCATGCGTGTGTGTGTGTGTGTGTGTGTGTGTGTCTGGACAATTGTTTCAACATTGGTTGACATCAGAATGAAAATGGAGCCTCTGGATGTCCTCGCTATCGTTTAAAGAGAGGAACTTCCCTCCGTTAAAGAAATGACCCAGATCTCAGAGAGAGAGAGAGAGAGAGAGAGAGAGAGAGAGAGAGAGAGAGAATAAAGAATAAATAATGACTGAGTAAAGAGAAAGAAAGAAATAAAGGATGAAAAGAATGAGAAGGAAAGAGGGGAGGAGACCTCCCTTTCTCTCTCTCTCTCTGTGTGTGTGTGTGTGTGTGTGTGTGTGTGTGTGTGTGTGTGTCTGTGTGTGTGTGGAATACATGATGAGTGCATGGCTGACTGAACCCAAATGCAGAGAGAAGATTGTGCAGACAGGAGGAGTGTACACCTCTTTATACGGCCATGGAGATGGCAGTGAGAGACATGTAGGGGTGATGCTGAAAAGAAACGGACAGATATGGTGAAAGAGTGAGAGAGAGAGAGAGAGGGGGAGAGAAAGAGAGATAGAGGGGGGAGATGAAGAAAAAGGTAAACCAAGAGCAAAGAGAAAGAGGAACAGATATAGTGAGAGAAGGAGAAAGAATAGAGAGAAATGGAAAGAGAGGAGGAAGGGGCGAAAAACAAAAAGAGGAAAACAGAACAGAAGGAGAGATAAACTAATGAGAGGCAGACAGAAATAGAGGGATAAAATGAGAGAAACAAAAAGAGGGGGGAAATGAACATGATGAACAGAGAGAAAGAAAGAAAGAAAGAAAGAAAGAAAGATAAACAAACAACGTGAAAAGACAGAAAGAGAGGGAACAAGGAAACGAGGAAAAGATGAAGGGGGGGTTGAGGAGGTTGATTGTGGGTAGCAGAAGTGAAGAGTTTGATTTATGAGGGGTCTCTGAAAAATCCCTCATCAGTCCACACACACACACACACACACACACACAGGGATGGAGAGAAATCATTCTCCCTCGGCAGATGGTGGAAGGTTTCAGATTAAAGTTCGTACAGTAACTGGATTAGCCATCATGTTAAAGGCGTTGCCTCGTCCTCATTACACAGAACCTTGATGTGTGTGTGTGTGTGTGTGTGTGTGTGTGTGTGATCAGTTATATAACATATCAACACAAGGGCTGAATATGTGCTCAAAAAAACTCTTTCATTCATTGGTCAGAAAAAAACAAACAAAAAAAAAACAACATTGCAACCCAAAAACCCTCAGCGTGTCTGATTCACTTGCTAGAGTCGAGTCGATTCGGAGTTGATTCGCTTTCTCAGAAGAGCTCTGTTTGGATCCAAGCAAGACCACTTCGACTTTTCGACTTCTTTAACTGTCTTACCGCCATAACATTCGATAAAATATTATTTAAAACCCGGTCTATGAACAAATCACTCACTGAATCCGTGGCCTCAGGCTCAGCACATGCTACACATTCTTTAACTGTAAGCTTCATTGATTATACATTCAGGACTGATGCTGAAGTTAAATACTTGTGAGAATCTCCTTTCATCTCAGTATGGCTATCAATCGCTCACCTTCCAAGCATGATGACTCGGAGTGGTCTGATCGATCTCTAGACTCTGGGCTGCTGAATGTGTGCATGTGAGGTTTTTGCTAAGATACTACATCCATCAATTTCAAGAAAAATGATGGAGAGACCGACTGTACTGCCGGAACAGCCATTTTGGCTCGGAATATGGAAATTAGCATACATCCGTGGAGGATGAAAGAATGAGCTCACGTTATTAAATTGATCTGAACTGGAATTCTTTCATTACCCTGAACTTTGAACTTGTAATGAGCCAAGTAACACGTTTGTGGTAATGAAGTCGTGATGATAAAATTTAACACAGCATTCTTAATTATGGTGTTTAACTCAGGAAACAGCATTTCGAGCAGTTATCAGGGCTGAAATGTGGCCTGCACAGGAGGTCGTAAAGTATTCTTGTGCTTTTGTCTTCAGTCCTGAGTGATTTGGCCTTTCATTCTATTACGGATGTTTTTATCTCTTTTCAGTCTGGCAGAACATCCAAGAACAATGGTCTGTGTCTCCAGGGGCTTTTTCTCACAACATCACCAATAAGCAGAGATAAGAACTGAAGATCGAGCTTGTACACTGCTTTGCTACAGCTCTGATTAGCTTCTGTAGCAGTTGTGAACACAATGTGATGGAGTCTTGTTGATTTTCCTTTTGCTGACAGCTTTGCTGAAACCAAATGAAATCCAGTGTTGGTCAAGACGATCTCAGTCAAGTTC
Source organism: Noturus placidus (assembly GCA_022414735.1). Lineage (NCBI taxonomy): Eukaryota > Metazoa > Chordata > Actinopteri > Siluriformes > Ictaluridae > Noturus > Noturus placidus. The sequence goes on along the minus strand of JAFFST010044975.1, from coordinate 25,613 downwards.
AAGACAAGACCAAGATCTACACAAATAGAAACTAAGACAAAATAAAACATTCATACCAGCCAAGACCAGACCAAAATCCATGCCAATTAAGACTAATACAAAACCAAAACTTATACCAAGACCAAAACTCATACCTCCCTAGACCAAGGCCCATACCACTCAATATAGACTAGGCAAGACTAAGACCCATAACAACCAGGTTCTATACAAACTCAGACCCAGACAAGAGCAACATTCATATCGTCTTAGGCCAAGACTGACCAAAACACATGCTACTTGAGACTGAGACATGATCAAGACTCATACCAGCCTAGACCAAGTCAATACCTATACCCATACCGGCCAAGACCAAGAGCCATCCCATTTGAGCCCAAGACAAATAAAAAAAACCCTTCTAACCAAAACTAAAACAAGACCAGTCCCCACACTGACCTATAACATAATAAGACTAAAAACCATACCATTTGAATAAAGGCAAGGCTAAGACCCACATCGACCGAAACATAAGCTAGACCTATACAAACTGGACAAAGACAAGACAAACACCCATAGCATCTGAGACCAAGACAAGACCAGGACCCATATCAACCAAGGCCAAGACAAGACCAAGACCCATACTAACTAAGACCATGGGAAGGCCAAGGTCCATACAATTTAAGACCAAGACATTACTAAAACCCATACCATTCAAAACGAAGATAATATTATGATCCACACCATCTGAAACCATGAGAAGACCAAAACCCATACCAAGCAAGACCAAGACAAGACCACTGCCCATACCATGTGAGACCAAGACAAGGCTAAGACCCATAATCATGTTAGACCAAGACAAGTTCTATGCCTATCACATCTGAGAAGAAGACTTGACTAAATCCCATACCTTCCAAAACCAAGACAAACCGAAGACCAATGTGAGACCAAGACAAGATCAAAACCCATACCATCCAAAGCCAAGAGAAGACCAAGTCCCACACCAGCTAAGACCAAGAGAATACCATGTCCCATACTAACCAAGACCAACACAATGAGACCCATACCATCTGAGACTAAGACCCATATAATCCAAGACCAAGTCCATCAATCTCAACTATATCTAAAGTTAAATAAGGAAAATCTTACCAATCATCAAAACTACCCCAGTCACTACAGATAAACAGAACTGTTTAGTGGAATCTGGAGAATCTATTTTTATGAAAAGATCCTCGAATAGATAAATGTCCTAGACCGGACCTGTGAAACACTCAGAATCTTTTATTGTTGGGAATGAGAATTCAGAGGCTGGGAGAATTGTGTTCTCTGCCTCATATCGATTGTTTCCCCATTTCTTTTCAGAGCTGCAGCCTTGCTAGAACTACAGACATGTTGTTTTTAAAAACGTTTGATATTTAGTCAATCCTCTGATTGAGGCCTGAGGATACTGAACAAGTCTGAATGTGTGAAGCCCTAGAGTGAGCAGCTACAGAATGTTATTTCAACTAAGCTAGTGCGCTAGTGGGTAACTTTAGCTTGGTGCTGTATTTAGGTACAAGCTAAAAGAAGCCTCTGATTGGCTGATCATTTTTAATACAGTATAAGCTCCGCCCTTGTTGAACCGGAAATGCCTATGAATTAGCAAAAGCAGGCCATGTAAGTAAGTATAACAATTATTTTTTTCAGATCGTTGCCCATTTAATTTCATAATCTCAACATTATCCGGATCATTTCTATCTTTATTAGTATCTGAACTTTTTCAGATCTAAAGCAGTATCTTTATGATCCTAGAAAGTATTAAAAGCAGCATATGTGAATGAATATTCATTTATATTAAGTCGAGTTGACGCTGAGCCCTAATGTCGTTAGTCTTAGTTAATTAAGCACTGTTGTGGCATAAACCGTCTTTCCTTACACACAGTGTCTGGCACCATCTTCCTTGTTTTCCGCTCAGCGATTTGTTTACAGCCGTCTCATATTTTCGACTACACAGGAGATATTGTGAAGGAGATTGGTATCACAACCAAGTCATAAAGAGATCTAATCAATCTTACAAGCTGAATGTGTTATACATGTTGATAGGATATACATGTTTGTATATCAGTACTTCAAATAAATCAGAATGGGTGGATTATTACAATAATCTCCATGCAATACTTTGTGCTTTAAGTGTGAGATGCACATATATGGTGTTGGGGTTTTTTGTTTGTTTGTTTATTTGTTTTACAGTGGTTTTAAAAACTCTTGAAATTCCCTGATTAGCTAGATTTGTCCTTGTATTCCTGTGGTGTCCCGAGTTTTTATTCCTGCAGGTACAGCGTCTGTGTAATTGTCCTTTGACTACTGTGTGATGGTTTCTTTGTTATCCGAGGCTTGATGGGCCAAGCTGAATCATCAGAGACACGTGGGTGTAATGTTGTAGCTGTGTGCTTGACGTCTGAACTTAAAACCCATTGCAAGTGCGAACGGGATTTTAATAAAAACAAAAGTAAATACGTAAAACATGAACTACGGGCATAGAGAACTAACACCACTGAGACACTACACAACATAACGACGGCACGTGAGACAAACGTGTGCAGTGCGGTGCAAAACGTGACTTATATACAAGCGATCGTTAACCCCAAGCGTGAATCAGGTGCAGACAGTCATGTGACAGGATCAGGTGAGGTGCAGTGGCTGATGGGAATTGTAGTCTCTAGTCTTTTTCTGGCATTTATGTGGCTATTAATTAATACCAGCCAAGGTTAACCCTGGAAAGTAGCGCCGTCCTACACAATAGCAGCACGGTAGGTATCTTTATTAAAAGAACACTCGGGCTCCCATCAGCGTGAGGAACATAAGGAGAAGCGTCATGTCCGTGTGGAGGTGTGTGTGTGTGAACGATACACTCGCTCCTCGAGCATCTTTAGATCAGTGATCATCAACCAGCAGAATGCTGAGACTCGAGAGGAGATCATGTGTACACCGAGGAGAGTCTTTAATCCTGAGAAATGTGTATTTATCGCATATTACGAAGAAAGAAGCTCAGATCAAACTAGATAGAAGAGTTCTACACCTTTACATTAAGTAAAGTCATCTACAAGAACTTTTCTGGGTTCTAGATTGAACTCTTTCTATAGTTTATGGTGTTTTGGCCTGATAGACTTACAAACCTATACATCGCCAGGTAAGAATTCATTTTGGAAGAACACATGAGAGACTGTGCTGTTGTATGGAAATGATGCGTATCCAGGGGGTGTGATACAGCAAGCCGAGTGCCACGCCCACGCCCGAACTGCGTTATTAAGATATCTAATTCGTTAATGTTTCTAATCTGCCCAGTATCGTATCTGCAGACCGACCCATGGGTGCGTCACAATCGGCTCTCTAGTTCAGCAGTGAGGGCGCCGATCAGGTAGTCGGCCATTTTAAGGGCTGTCTTGATCGTAAAAAAATCCTTCCAGTGCACTGAAAACGTTCGTTCCATGAAAAAATCCCAAGATGCACCACAAAAACCAGGGAGCATCGATGTTCACTATGTTTCCTGACTGGAAATTAGGCTTTCTGAAGCCTCTAGATAAGAAAGAAGAATAAATAAATAAAACGAAATAAAAGTAAAATACTACTTCTACTACTATTACTATTACTAGTACTACTACTTATATTACTATTACTACTATTACTACCACAACTACTTCAATTACTACTACTACTACTACTACTACTACTACTACTACTATTACTATTACTACTACTACTACTACTACTACTACTATTACTACTACTACTACTACTATTACTACTACTACTCTACTATTACTACTACTACTACTACTACTACTACTACTACTATTACTACTACTACTACTATTACTAGTTGTAATAGTAACTAGGACTCCAGTGGAACCTGTGAAGCTCTGGTGAACTCCATGTCCAAGAGGGTTAAGGCAGTGCTGGAAAATAATGGTGTCCACACAAAATATTTACACTTTGGGCCCAATTTGTACATTTTCACTTAGGGGTGTACTCACTTTTGTTGCCAGCGATTTACACATTAATGTGTGTGTTGAGTTATTTTGAGGGGACAGTAAATTTACACTGTTACACAAGCTGTTCACTCACTACTTTACATTGTAGCACAGTGTCATTTCTTCAGTGTTGTACATGAAAAGATATCATCACATATTTGCACACATGCGAGGGGTGTACTTACTTTTGTGAGATACGGTATATATCTTTCTGTTACGAAATGGGACGATAGCGGAAGCAAGTGCAGATCAAAAGTCTTTCTTCCAAACACAAAGTCATTAAACATGAGCAGAGATACGCAGTCCAGAGCATGAAGCGAGATTCAAGGCATGAAACATAAACAGGACACGAGCACACCACCGCTTAGCATCAAGGTGGCCAACACACACATAACGTACTTAAACGTAGTTATCCTTAGATAAACGTATCTAATACAGCACGAAGTGCGCAGACACACGAGGGGTTTAAATAACCCACTCGATCAAACTTAAACTCAGACAGACACACCCTCAAACATCAACCAATAACTGAACAGGGAGGAGACAAAACTGAAGCCAAAACAAACGCACATGTCCATTGTAAACAAGGTCACCGTAGTCCATATGTGGGGGGGGGGGGCAATTTTTATTTAAATCTAATCGTTTAAGTTGCACATGCAGAGAAACACCTGAAACAAATGCAACATGCTGATTATTAATTTATTAATAAAAAAATCTATGTGAAAAGCCTGTCAGGCTGCAGCTTGTCCGTGTGTGTGGGGGTTTTCTTTGACTCTAATTGGATGTGTGTATTGTTGTCAGAGTGTGTTATTAGTGTCGACAGCAGCTGAAGCTCCATGTCCACACACACACACACACACACACACACACACACACACACACACACACACACTTGCTGTCCATCAACGTCTCCTGAAAACCCTAGTTAAAAGCCATGAAGTGCAGGGAAGAATACATACTGTACACTCTCAACACTCTGTGTGTGTGTGGTGTGTGTGTGTGTGTGTGTGTGTGTGTGTGGGTTGTAAAGGCAATGAGAGTAATATGGATTAAGACCAAGAACCGCTTTTATTCTGTCGTAAAGCTCATTAAAGGCAGATTAAAGGCGCGTGTAATCGCGGATATGGTAACATTCATGGAAGGAGTCTCCAGTGCCAGTGCTTTGTCAGAGATGAAGCTGTAACTTTAGGATTTCTAGCACCTTCATGACAGAGTTTTATTGTTTTCTCAATAACATGTCGAGCTGTGTGTGTGTGTGTGTGTGTGTGTGTGTGTGTG
>JAFFST010044974.1:234198-262600 GCA_022414735.1 Noturus placidus | reverse complement strand
AGGACCATTCCTTCAATTGTCATGCTAAAACTGCCCATAGACTGAAATCCTCTTGCCTGACCTCTGTTATACCTTTTTTCTCATTTCATTCACTATTGGGATTTGAGATCGGGTAACGTTGAAGATATTCTGCTGGATAAATTAAAGTACATATATTAACAACATGATCATGTTATGCACAGAACAATTGGGCATCTCCAAACAGGATGTAACAATCAGTCACAGATCATAGATATTACAGATACTATAAAACTCAAATATATTCAAGTTTAATATGAGGACACACTTATTTTTACAAGCAGAACAAGCAACACAAAGTTCACAAAGATCTTATTTAACTCTAAAAGTATTGCACTTAGGGCCAGAATGAGCAATATCTATTTGTTGACGTGAACAGGCTGCTCAAGATGAGTTCTTCAGAAGTGGTGTTGCTGAAATTGTCATTACAAAACTACCCACAGATTCAGATCCTCTTGCCTAATGTCTAAAAATGCCTGGAGTTGCTATTTTCTTCCTCGACTCAGTATTCTGAGAATGGAGAGAAGCTAAAGTGAAGATGTTTTTTTTTAAATAAAGGAAGAGATGATGTATTACTGACTGCCTTATTAGATAAGTTTTTACTGATACTAATAAAACTAGAAATTATTTGTTTGTGAGAGGACACACTTAATTCTGCAAGCATTCCACTGCAAGCAAAACCCAACAAGCACACAGATTGTGCAGTACTAGAACTAGATGTCTTGTTTTAATGAGTTTGAAGGAGTATGGTCAATTTTAAGGGCTTCAAGCAGATAGGACGTCAGGTTCTGGGGAGGACAGACTTGTACACCAGGCCAAAAACACATGGGACTCTGAACTCTTTGAACAAACAGGAGACTAAAATTGTTTTTTCTCAGCTCCTAACACTAGACTGGACTTTGCTCAAGGCAAGTTTTGTGTGTTTGTGTGTGTGTGTGTGTGTGTGTGTGAGTGAGGTGATATGCGGTGTATGTTAGCCTTGCCAAAAGTTTAGGAGACTGAGAGATTAGACTAATTGGTATTCAGTCTTTAAAGGAGAGTGAGCGAGTGAGTGAGTGAGAGAGCGAGAGAGATGTCCCGGTCACCTGGTGATGGCTCCTGAATGGTTGCTTGCCTGAGGGCAGCCTTTAAAGCTCCGCCCCAGGTGACAGGCCTGTGAGTCAGTGTAGCTGAGATTGTGCATGTGTATATAAAGTGTGAGTGTATACATAAGTGTGTATGTGTGTGCCTGGGTGGGTATGAAGACTTTTACTTACTAATAAGAGAAGAAAAGCACACGTCAGCATGCTGTTAGAGCTCTTCATCACCCTCCTCCTCATCAGCAGTAAGGTGTTGGGGGACACGAGTTCCTCTGAAGAAGAAGAAGAAAATGTGAACAATCAACATGGGGATGAGCATAAGAAAAGTGAGTAAGACTCAAAAGTTATTTTGTTTTTAAACTGTAGGTTAAAAATCATGCATGCAAATGTCCAGCAAACAGTGAAAAGAAACAATGAGCATAAACTTGTAGGTTAATATATAAACCTTTGTTGAATATTTTAGATACTATTTAAGGCACCTGTGAAGTTTTCTGTGATGTATATTATGCAAACTGTGTAATAAAAATGTTAAAGAATATTTTATGTGCAAATGACTTGTATTGCCAAAAAGAGTGATCAGTGGAAAGGAGTCGGCTTCTGGTTGAGTGAACATCATTCTTTTAGTCTTTTATGATTTTCAAATATTGCTTTTGATTTCATGTGCAGATTTCTTTTTGTTTCTTGCCTGCTTTCAGTACCATGATGTTGCTGGGTGCCATTTATTTGCAGCTGAATATATATATATATTTGTCAAATACATTACACTTTTAAGGAAATAATAATCAAATTTAATGTTCTACACATCTTGTAACTGAGGTCATTTTTTTCTGTTCCTCAGCATTTTATGGCATTTAGTCTGTTTTAAGGTTCTTTGTTTGAGCTGTTGTAGGACACTTGTTTATTAATTTACTAGATTGTTAGAAGTTTTAAATGTAATTTAAAAAATACATATATTATATATTGTTACAGTTGTAATCAAAATTCTTCAACCCCTATTGCAAATCAGGTTTATTGTCAAAATGTACAGACTTTCAGCTGTTTACAATTAACAAATCAAACAAAAGCAATTGAAATAGTTCAACACAACAAATGCTTCAAGTGTTTTCCCCAAATTCAACCGAAAATACAACTTATAATGATTTCTCCAGTTTCAAAATTATTCAAACCTCTGAACAGAATCCCTCACAACAGCACAAATATGCAAAACAGGTGTTGTCTCGAGCACACCTGATGCAACTAATCAAGGGCTTTATTAGGTGCACCAGGAGTGCTTGAGCTGGAGCACATGAAATACCTGAACTGACTAGGGGTAGAAAATGCAATAAATAACCTGGACAGGGCAGAAAAATTAAGCTATGAACAGCTGCAAGCAGACTTGTGAGAAGGCAGGTTGTGAAAAACCCTCGAGAGACTGTAAAAGACCTGCAGCAAGACTTGGTGGGAACAGGCACTGAGGTTTCAGTGAGCACAGTAAGGTGTGTACTAAACACAGAAGGTTTCCATGCCAGAACTCCAAGACATACACCACTACTGACCCAAAAGCACAAGAAAAGTCATCAAAATCATATTAATAAGCCACAGAAGTTTTGGGATTCTGTTCTGTGGAGTGATGAAAAAAAACTCGAACCTTTCGGCATGATGGATCATTCTGGAGGAAGAAGGATGAAGAAAGAACACTATGTACACAGTTAAGCATGGTGGTGGCTCGGTGATGCTCTGGGGCTGCTTTGCATCCTCTGGCACTGGAAACCTGCAGCATGTGGAAGGCTAGATGGATTCATTGAAGTATAGGGGAATCCTAGGAGAAAACTTCATGCCGTCTGTGAGGAAGCTGAAGCTTGAGTGTCACTAAACCTTCTAACAGGAAAATGGTTTCAAGCATACCTCAAATTCCAACAAGGTTTGGTCGCAGAAGACGTCCTGGAAGACTCTACAGGTCCATCACAGTCACCTGACCTGAACCCTATAGAAAATCTCTAGAGGGATTTGAGGAAGGCGGATTCAGCACGCAAACCCAAGAATATTACTGAACTGAAGGCCATTGCTCATGAGGAATAGACTAAAATTCCTCAGGAACACTGCCAGAAGCTCTGCATCCTGTTTTCAGCAGGTCATAACAGCAAAAGGATGCTCTACTAAGTATTAAAGATGCATCAAGGGGTTGAATACTTCTGAGACTGGAGAAATCAAGTCGTATTTTCAGTTGAATTTTGGTAAACCCCTTGAAGCATTCGTCGTGTTGAACTATTTCAATTGCCTTTGTTTGATTTGTTCATTGCAAACAACTGAAAGTCTGTAAAATTGGAAAATAAACCTGATTTGCACTGGGGGTTGAATAATTCTGATTGCAACCATATATGTTGTTCAGATTTCCTGTTTCAGATAGTTTTCTTTCCTCAGTATCATGATGTGGCTGAAATATTGTGGCAGTTCATTGTTTTTCCCCTTATGAGCAAGTACTAATAAAGAAATCAAATATCTTATCTTTTAAACATCCATGAGTTGGGTTTACATCCTGCTGGGTTTACATCCACAACATTATGTGGTGTAGGATTTTTACCTGTTAGTGTGATGCTTTTCTGAAGTCTTTATTCACACTCATTCACCCAGGACATTCCTAGTTACAGCTTGTGGTTTTGTTATGGCGAAACTCCTGGGTCTACGTGCCACTGCCAGCGTTCCTCTACTCTCATAAGGCTGAGTAAAAAGTGGAAAGCATGTGGGCATAAAGGCATCATGGCACTATGCCTTCTTTCACTCCTTTTACACTGAGCTGAGAGTAGGTTTACTGTTTCTCTGGTACAGAGATAGTTCAGCAAAAAAAATTAAAAATCTGCTTTCCACTGACCATTCCCTCATATTTAATCCTAATGTCCTTTTGGATGATGTAATATTTCAAAAACCCTGACTGCACATGCACATCTTTTTAGCGGTGCATTATATTTCCATGAATGTGCCACAGTTGCATTGTAAAATGTGCAATATGTTATTACAGAGCTATTTCTTCCTAAGTGTAATTTAGTGTTGTTAGATAGAACTTGTCCAGCTCATTGGACTTGAAGATCTATATGGCACATTTGAATATACGTCATTGCATCAGTCATACAAAAGTAGAACCCAGTGTTTTCTTTTACTCACAGGTTTTAAACTATGAAAATAAGTTTTCATAGGAAACTACTGCTATTAGTATTTTCTGAATAACCAACAAACAAGCCAACTCTACTCTGAATTAATCCATTAAACACTTAAAAACAAAGGCCCACTGTTTGGATTTCTTCAATTGAATAATCTATGAAGACTCAAATTCAGCATTTTAGCAAACAGTTTGAACTACACAATCAAAAATAGTTATTAAAAATCGTACACACAGGGTTGTTTTTTTTTTTTTTTTTTTTTTGCATCCATGCATATAAACTGAAAGCTTAACACCAGAATGGATTTCCTAACTACTCCCACAAAATTAATCTGCCATTAGCTCACATAAGCCATGGAAATGTGAAGCAGTACTCAGGTAGCTTGTACAGGGATAAATTTAAGGGTGTAGAAGAGCAATTTACATCTTGTGGTCTAGTATTGTACTGTGTCTGGGATTATACAGAGCGATGAGTCAGTATCACTACGCCATTGTGTATTATTATTATAAGGAAAGGTTTTTCCTGAAGAATAATACACAAAGGTATTTCCTGAGAACCGAGAAGCAGTCGGAAAACTGATCTGGACTTCCTTATTAATTTTATTTTAATCCTGAAATGAGCAGTCACAGAAACTTGATCTAATTAATCTGGCCACGTAGTCATTTTTCACTGAACTGGAACTGCTAAAAAGAGCACAGTCCGTGCAAAACATTATTAAGTACTAATGCAGTTACTTATACCCTTACCTTACCTAATACACAATATTAAAATACTATACCTTAAACACACACAGACATTCCAAACCTAAGCGAAAAGGTTACTCATTAAAAATCTCTGCATTCACTCATTCGTTAGTTTATTCACATAACGTCTCTTGCCTAGCTGCTGGCGTTCAAAATGGGAAATCAGTTACGATTCATTTGGTGTTGACATTCTTGATTATGTATCTATGTAAGCAAACACTAATGGGAATGGGATGTATTTCCTCTAAACATACATGTTTAAAGATATAACCCAGAACAACTGTAGAGATACTTGTTTTACTTGACAGGCAAATATACTGTGGGCCATTTCAGTCAACATTAGAGTACTAGGTCAACCTCTATTTTTTATCTTTATACTGATGAGGAGTCCAAATTCTTCTGTTTTCAGTCAACACAGCAAACATTACATGTGTTCGGCATATTGAATACACTGGTTAACCCCTTAAACGCCCAGGATCCTGCCAGTGCACAGCTCTTCAGTCTCATACCTATACATACTCTACATCACTCATAGTAGCTACTGAATAACACATTTCCAAAAAAGGTTATTAGGATAGTTCATTCATTCATTCATTCATCTTCCAGGAGTGTCATAGTGGTTCTGGAGAAGGCAGTCCACTACGGTGCAACACACACACACACACACACACACACACACACTCACTCATTCACACTTAGGGGCAATTTAGATTAGCCCACCTACTCCTATATTTTGGGAGGTAGAAGGAGACCTGAGAATCTGCAGGAAACCCACACGGACATGGGAGAACCCGTGAAACTCCATACAGACAGTAACCCGTGCTCAGGATGGAACTGTACTGCTACAGTTAAGAGTTATAAGCTTCCTAAAAGTTTCTAAATGGAACCTTCTATGAAACCTTCTAACAAAGCATGTAAAAGGTTCCCAGAGGTATAAACTAAAGAACTCTTATGTAACTCTTATGTGTTAAAAGTGAGCGTTATTAAAATATTCAGAAGTTGTTCAACACGTTCATCCTGTAATATTTCTAAAATGCCTCTAACATTTCACAATGTTATTATCACCCATAAGAGAAAAAAAAAATGAGAGAAACTGTTCCAAATGTTCTGCATACCTAAAATTGTTAGATGAATAGATAGGACCTTTAACAATAAGGAAGTTTCAAATAAATAACCGAATAATAAGCTAGGAGTTTAAGGGGTCAATATATGATATTAACTTACTGTATGGCCACTATTCAATCACCATTAATTAAGAAATTATAATAATTACAACGGCTGAGGTTATCTGATAGCAACTGACAACATTTGGCATCATTTCTACATGCACATTTTCAGTTCTTGGTGGCAGAAACAACAGCAATATTATTATTATTATTATTATTATTATTATTATTATTATTATTATTATTATAAGAAGGAACCATTACAGGCTAAACAGCACAGAAAACATTTTGCCATGTGACCCATTCTTTTCCTATTCCTCTGTGATTCTTAAGTTGCACACTAAAGAGCTGATCTCTGTAACTTTATCAAGACCCACCATGTAATCTAACAATAGTGCCTGGAGTCCTGATGGCCATCAGTAAGTTGCCAAAGCTCTTTTAAATGGGCTCCATATAAGGCTCAGTCACAGGAGCATAATGCCTGCATTCAGCCAGCTGGATGGAGGAAGGATTGTGCAAGCGAGCTGACATGAGAGAACAGAGAAGACGTTTCCCTTAATGCACCTTGACCTCATACTGAGAACATGCGAATCTAAATGCATTAGCTTTCACAGCCACCTACTCGGGTTTGACAGCCTTGCTTCTTCTCAGGACGTTTATGTGTTAAAAATACCTGACTCACATTTTTCATATCTATTTTTTTTTCTAGAGTTATTATATATGATGCTATTAGAGTGTTGTTAGAGAGCATGTACAGTAGTCTTGCAAATGAACCAAATGGAAAGTGTGTAACCAAGTACCAGGCAACCAGTTACTTTCTGCAATGAGTCTTTGGTTCTTATGAGCCAATACACCTTTACCAACCTGATCTACATACATCACCAATTTGTCAACAATTATGTAGCTACTACTAATTTATTTTTTACCCACTTTCTTATTTCTTTACAGGTTCATCCAATAGTTATCACTGGGGCTATCAAGGTAAATAAATGATATATTACATGCAAAAAGTGGTGTAATGTGCTTGCAGATTGTATTACAGAGATCTTTAACCTAGGCCCTATGACCTTTAGCCAGTCCACTATGATTAATGAGTGTTAATTACCTAACTCATACGTTACAGCAGCTGAAAAAGAACAAACAATTACCTCTTTGACCACACCTTTCCTCTGTGAAAACTGTTCACTTATTAACCAATATTAATCAATACTTCAAGGCAGTCATTCTCAATTCTAAATTTCATTCTGATAAGGCTTGAAAATGATGTTTATTCATGGATCTATTTGTTCAATCTCAATGTTCCACTGTAGTTCACATCTTTTAACTACCAGTGGTGATGAGAATCATCTGGATACTTTATGTATATGTGCCCAACAAAAATTCATGAATCTTTGCCTTTCTTTTTCTCACCTTGTACACGTCAAAACACACGTGTGTTATCTGGAGCTATCTGCATAACAACTTGACAACAATCTCCTCTCTTCTGATGCGGTCTTGTACCTTTCATACATTACAAGCATTTATCTAGTGAAATTCTGTAGACTTGATGGCACCTGCTAGCTTTGAGTTGATTTTCCTAGATAACATTGTTATCATTAGTAGCCATCACATACAGCACTGTTTGCTAGTTATCTCTAATTCTCCAAGAGCCTGGTGTGGCATCTCCCCTGCTTGCTGGAGTCCCTTGAAGCAGTGCCTTTTTGCTAATGATTACTGTCAATAAACTCGCCTTGCCAGACTCTGTGGTGACCTTGTGGTTGGGTTGAAGCCAAGGTATATCACTCCTTTTTATTAATCAGGCGATTGAGCATGCAGCATTCCCTCAAGGCAAGCCTGTAAAGCATTCCTTGTGAACTGTACATCGCCTACAGTACTATATAGTACCTAACACCAGCCATCTGATTCCCAAACCAACTGTTCATCTGTCACTGAGGAAAGGCCCAAGGGGCTAACTTATCTAAGCAGATACTGGTCTATTGGGTGCTGGATGTCATCACTATTGCTTATTGATGGGATGGACACCCAGTCCCTAACATAACACACCACTCTACGATGAGTCTCCTCATCATGTGTATTCAGTAAGTCTGCACTGTTGCTGCTTGGGCTTCATTGTATATGTCCTCCAGGTTCTACAAGGTTAACATTAGCTTTTCCAGTGTAGTAGGAAAACATTATGCGTCACTTCTTGACTTTGTCAGAAGGTCTTATATGTGTATTATACAAAACGGTATCAAGGTGATTCTTACCATCCGTGGTGGTTATCTGGGATTGCTAGAACCATGTTTACATATGCAACTAGTGCTACAAGCTAACATTGAATTTTAGAGTTAGGCCTGGCTCTAAAGAAAGTTTCCACTGAATATTAGTAATAGAACAGGTATGACTAATTGTCACGTGACATAACTTACTTTCATAGTAGGACCATATAGGATATTGTAGAGGACGCAAAGGTAAAAGCATTCAGCTTCACAACGCCACATATTGGCATTGAGCATAACAAAGGTGTGTGGAAATTCAACATTTTATTGAATATTTATTTCATGGTAGCTTACTGCAGACGAATTATTCTGTACATTTTTAACTTATGAAACTTAACCTCATCTTAAGATATACATTAAGTACTAACACTTGCAATTTGGTTTGTATTAATGATTGAACACATAACTTCACTGTTATTTGTGATGAATCTTATGACTTTTCTGACACTCAGATTTTCATGCCAAAGTTTTATAATTAACTCCATGACATCACAAGGGCAATAACCACCATTTTTTTTACACAGATCAGAGATCATGGTTGAGTGCTTTTGCAGACTGCAATGGAAAATCTCAGTCTCCTATTGACATTGTGACTAGAGACGTCAGCTACGATCCCAGTTTGCCTGATATAAAAGTACAGGGTTATGATTTAAGTGGTCTCCCTGAACTCACACTGCAAAACAACGGTCACACTTGTAAGTTAGTTGGTTTGTTTAGCTCACATCTACAACCTTGAATGAATTGTGTGTGCCTGTGGTACATATCAATGAGAAATGTGTGTGGCTATTGTTTTGTCCATTAGTGCAGCTCCAGTTGCCCAACACCATGCGTATAGTTGAAGGATTCGACCAGATCTACTTGGCAGCCCAGCTGCATTTCCACTGGGGGAACACGGAGGTTCCTGGTTCAGAGCACACCATTGATAATGTTCACTTCCCTGCTGAGGTTTGAACACCCAACAGCACTGTTTATACTATCCAATCACAGAACATATTTCTATGTATTAAGGACTCTTGGAGGGGGTAAAAAAGCAACACAATGGCCATTTATACACAATTAAGCAGTGTTTACACTCACTGTGTTGGCCTTGAGGGTACACAATGCTACACATACTCAGTGCAATACAGCACAGCAACATAACAATCCTGATTTCTTATTTTTCTCTCCTTTCAAGATCCATGTGGTTCATTATAACTCTAAATACGCCAGCATCAAAGAGGCTGCAAGCAAAAAAGATGGACTTGCTGTGTTAGGAGCCTTCATTGGGGTAAGACTAAAATGTCTAAAAAACAAAGTAATCTCTCTTCATTCATACTCTCAGTAAAAAATGGGTTCTAATAAGGTGTCTTTGGACCGAGAAAGGTGCTACTTGACACCCTCTGGGATAGGAGAAACTCTATTAAAGAATCCCTAGATAGAGCCTTTAGCATTTACCTCAGTGGTTGATGCTTCTATCCAAAGCAACCTTTAATTGAGACAAGATAGACAAGAAACTGAGCAGCTGAGGGTTAAGAGTCTTGCTCAAGGACCCAACAGTGTCAGTATGACCTTCCAACCTTCCGATCAGTAGCCAAATTCTACTGGACCTGCCACTAGGATTTTCCTTAGAGTAGAGTCAATTTAAAAATACATTTTTGCTGATGAGTTCCTTAAGTGTTCTTTGCCTCCTACATGGACTACACTTGGAACCCCCAGTGAAAACGAAGCCCTTGCTTTAGTGCTGTAGACTTAACCTATTTTTCTTTATATAAAAGAGGGTGCACATTACAGTGACCGTATCAACGGTAACAGTATTGTTAGGCATGATGTGAGGCAAAACTTACCAATGAAAATAATCATTATAACGCACACCTTCGAGTGTTTGCGATAAACCATTCTTCCATCACATAATGTAATCCACTAATAGTAACCTTCGGTTGCTAAGCAACATAGACAAAGATTAGGGACAGAACAATATAACGGTTTTATTGCTTTAAAACCAAGCGCATTAATACATTATTAAATTGTTGTGATGTAATCACAGGTTTTTGTCTACATAAGGATTTTTACAGTAGATGTGATTTTACAGTAGATGTGTTAGTGGGGTGGCTGTGGCTCAGTCGGTAGAGCGGGTTGTCCACTAATCCACTAACCGTGGGGTTGGCGGTTCGAATCCCGGCCTGGGTGATCCCATGCTGAAGTGTCCTTGGGCAAGACACTGAACTCTAAATTGCCCCCAATGGCAAGCTAGCACCTTGCATGGCAGCTCTGCTACCATTGGTGTGTGAATGTGCTCTCATTTGTAAGTCGCTTGTAAATGTAAAAATGATATTTCTGTAAAGCTGCTTTGAGACAATGTACCATTGTAAAAAAGCGCTATACAAATTGATAAATTATTATTATTATTATAGATTTTTTTTTTAATGAAACTACTTGTTTTATAGATTAAAGTTTTACGATATTCATTAAACTTTCCATTACAGATTGGTCTTCATGAGAATGAAAACTATGAAAATATCCTATCTGTAATTAAAGACGTTAGCACCGAGGGTAAATATTCTTAAATTTCCACCTGCATATGCTACAATATGAATCGATTTTACATCCATAATTCTCATATTTGTATCGGTTTGAATATTAGGATCAATTTGATGTAACTTCTTGTGGTTTTTGCAGAGTCGGACACTAAGATCCCAAGTTTTAATATCCGTCACCTTCTGCCAAACAGTTTGAAGAAGTTTTACAGATACAGTGGGTCTCTAACAACTCCACCGTGCTTCCAGTCAGTAAACTGGACCGTATTCAATGACACAATCACAATCTCAAGGAAACAGGTCAGTTCTATCACCTTTTAAAATCGTTTAAGAGTAGCTAATGCACTGTTTGGTACCCGGAGAATCTCGCGTTTATGGGTATTATGAAAACAACTGGTGTATACTGTAGACAGTTATAGTATCGGGCTCTGTTTTTGTACAGTGTGTCAAGGTAATGCCTGCTGAGCACCAAATAAATAGTTTTTTGTTATAATAGCGAAAAAATTATGTATGGTTACATATGCTTTTGTGAAACAGCTCGCTGCTCTGGAGGAGACCCTGAAAGCAGGACACAACCAGAGCTTGTCCCGAAACTTCAGAGCTCCACAAAATCTTTATGGAAGACGAGTCCTGGCATCTTTCCCTACTTCACATACTGCAAGTGGTGAGTGCATCATTATAATCATTTGCTGGGTGAAAAATAGCAAATTACATTATGTAGAGGCAAATAATTTGATCTGTAACCACACAGACACCTTCTCTAGCTGACATTAGAAGAAAAAACAACAACATTCGAAGCATATGCATTCATCAAAGTTATCAATGTTATTAAATTGTAATAGAAATGCTCTTTAGTAGACAGTGTGGTCTTGTCTCTTTGGATCTGTTCTGTATACATTATGCAACCTAAAACATGATCGGCCAGTATTAGTTCATGAGAATTTACGCAATAAATGCTGTAGTATTTTCCCTAATGTAAGCACACGTTATCTCAACGTCACAGATTTGTTAAAGGTGAAGAAACACTCTAATGTTCAGAGTACTTCAGGAGATCAGGAGCAGAAACACTGCGAAACACTGAACTATTTAGCAATCACAAAATATATGTAAAATGAAGGACATGACTGGGATGCAATAACTTCTAAACACACTCTCCATTAGCACAGTAACCCCGTGATGCACAACAGAACTGCTACAGTGGTGCTATCTCTTCATATAGTGCAGAGGTGTCCAAAGTTTTTTCAAAGTGTTCCAGATTAGACCACATCAAAACAGGACAGTCACCAAAACATTATTTTAAAGCTCTATAATGAATTTGATTTTAGTGGATCGACTGCAGCAGGGTATCACCTGACAGCTTGCTTGTAACAAGCAAGATAATATTCATAAATTTATTCATTTTTTCAGGATTTCATGAGATTGACCACTTTAGTTAAAGACTTGTTGAAGAATTCCAAAAAGGTTTTCCATGCTTTGAGGTTGGACAACTTATTAGCTTTAGTAAAGTTCTGTGTCCCGTTTGTTCTGATAAAAGGTTTCTTCTTCCAGGAAGCTTCCCACAGTTTCAGTTTCTCTGCCCCTCATCCTCTGAATATACTTTTTTGCAATGCCTGCTATTTGTTTCATAATGTCTCGTGATATTTAATTCCTTAATTACACCAACAGGCTCTTGACATAAGAGGCATGCCCATTCGCACACACATTTCTACATTTTGCAGGTGTAGTCAGAGAAAATAAAGGCTCTGGCAGTTTAGCTAAGTCTGTTACTGTCAGGTGAAAGGTAAAACTGCAATGTGAACCTATCATACATTCTTAGATTCCAGGTCAATTAACATCTGTCTGTGGGCCACATTTGGACCTGGGGCCAGAATTTGAAACACCCCTGATTTAGTGAAATACACTTGCTCTAAAACAGGGGTTCTTAAACTTTATGTATCCAAGGACACACTCAGTACAGAACATTGTTTCATGAACATTCTTTAATTGTGTATATTTTCACTTTCATTTTATTCCTGGACTTTCCACCAATAGAACACATTAGGTCTAAGCCAGGGGTGTCCAATCTTATCAGCAAAGGGCCGGTGTGAGTGCAGGATTTCATTCCAACCAAGCAGAAGCCACACCTGAGTCTATTGAAAGCCAAGACCAGCTGATTAAACAGGTGGAGTCAGGTGTGGCTTCTGCTTGATTGGAATGCAAACCTGCACCCACACTGGCTGATGTTATTTATGTTTTTGAAGTTTGGATTAAACCCATTCAATTCAATAGACCAAACGTGCCCGGTTAGCTCAGTTGGTAGAGACTCTTAATCTCAGGATTGTAGGTTTGACAGCGCCATGCTGGGCACCAAACCCCACCAATGGGGTCACACAAGCTAGTGCACTCAAGCCCAGATATGACGGAGGGTCGTGTCAGGAAGGGCATCTGACATAAAAACCAACATCAAAATATGCGTCATATAATGGATTTCCATATTGGGGATGGAAAGAAGAGGAAACATACAACATGCCAAACAAATAAACAGGATAATAACTATAACAGACTCAATTAAGAGCCACTGCACTAAAAGATCCGCTGGGACGATTTGTACTCTTACAATTTTCAATAAATAATTAATGAGCAGCAAAGTCCTGAGTTGATGCTAAATTCTGTGAGTACACGCTGAGCTGAAAGTGTGTCACGCACACCAGCACACGCACAGCACTGCAAATATTCAGCTGAGGGGATTAAATGGGATGATGAGCACAGTTAGGAAGCTTCATTCACGACACTGTCAGTGGATGGTTCTTTTCATTCCTGAGGAATGACACTCAAAGCCTGTACGCCATCATGTCGTTCTGTAATGTATGGCATTTTATGACAGCTGCCTGAATCCTCCAAAAATGAGTTCTGACACATGATATTTGTAAGTGTCTGATATCTTATAGTTTATAAAATTGTAGTTTTATGTTTTTTTTTCTTTATAGGTGGACTATCCAGAGGTATGTCATGACTCAAATAACATCCTCCTGAATCTTAAATAAATACATTTTTGTGTTTCTGAATAATTATCAAAATGCTGTTTCTAAATGAATCCTTTCTGGCCTGCAGGTGATATCTTGGCCATTGCCTTTGGAGCCTTGTTTGCTCTGACTTTGCTCTGGTTCTGCATGTACGCTTATCGACAGCGGCAAAAACACTCAAAGTGAGTAACACAGACTTAAGTTCTGAGAAACGACCTGAGCTTATTCATGTAGGAAACCTGGATGGCTTTAATTTCTCATTTTCTCTCACCATTTGAACTCAACTGTATGAAACATACTTTCATAATTTCATGAAATTGATGCTCTTATATTGCAAAGAAAAAAAGAGATAAGACATAAAAATAACACTGTCTTTTCTTCACAGATTTAACCCTGACTCCAGACAAAATGTTATTTATAAACCAGCGACCAAAGATGATGTGTAGACCTGCCAGGTGTGATTTGATATTCGACAGAAGAAGAAAAAAAAGTCATATTTATACTGAAAAACATTTGTGGAGTTGCTGTAAAGACACTGGTGAATGTGAAATAGAAGAACAGCATAAACTCATAGGATCTGTTGATGACTTACATGTGTCACTCCTGTAACTACCGCAGTTACTGAATAACATGATTTAAGATGAATAACAAGTTGGGTAATCAAGGGGTTAAAAAGGGACACATTGAGTCTTGAGGGTTTTTTTTTTTATTTAAAAAGGAAAGATGTAATCCTGTTGTCCAACTGAGAAACTCATCTGATGTCTTCAATATGTTGTTGTATATACATGTATTTTATTGTTGTATGGTGGAATTTGACACAATCTTATCCATGACCTATTTATGAGCATTTTCTACTTTCTTAGTGTCGTGTTTAAATTAGGCACCCAATTATCTAGTACCAAAAAAGGTGTTCATACTACTAATGGGCTCTGAAATGCACAAAATCAACTACTCAGTGAATCCAGACAAATAAAATGTCTTCATGTTTCTAATGTAATGTATAGTACTGTGTAAAAGTTTATGCACCCTGTATTTTTTTTTTGTACAAACTTAAAACCTGTTATAGATTTGTATTGACCTCTACATTGTCATGTCAGTAACATTAGTTTTCTATCACAAAATAAAATATTACAGAAAAAATGTTTGTATGTCATTAAAGAAAGCAGGATATTACGTCAGAGATTTTTCAGACAAAAAAACCAACAATGAAGGCTGCTGGGTTTCACTGCAAAAATAAGAAGCAAGTACAACAGTCACAGTCTCCAGAAGAACCGTGACTGCTTCTGCAACATGCTCAATAAAACTCACAGTTCATTTACTTATAAAACTGCACTAATTTTATTTGTATGTAACACCAAAAATTGACTTTGTTTCATTTACTACTGTTTACGGCTCTTTATGGTGTTATTTTAAAACATAGAAACATTTAATTTCATTCTTTTGGAGGCATCTTTACTCAAAAACTTTTGCACAGTACTGTAAGTGGTGAAATTAGCACCTAATTCAAGGCAGATCTTACAATGATGAGACACAAGACATTAAAAGCACTGGCAGGGGAAAACATTTAACAAACCACTGAGGAGTTTCACATGGTCAAACAGAATGGAAGAGAATGGGATAAATGGACAAACTGTGACACGTCTGTTTAACTAAACATGGTGACTGAGCAAAGTATTCACTATGTAATCACTAATGTAACCGCTCTTTGTGAATCATTCGCTCCATTTACAGTGACAACATCTATTCAGCTGCAATATGATGACAAATTTGCCAGATCAGTTCATGCAGGAGCATGAACTTTGTCCGAACTGTGTGTTATCATATAGTAAATTAAAGCCTCAAGCAGGAAATGTAAGCTGCTGATTTACCACCCTGTGTTACTGCAATCAAAGACTCTTATACACGACAGCAACGTTTATAGGGACAGTTTTCTTTAAACTACCCATCTTGTATCCTTGCCCAAAAGCATTTATTTGATGCCTGTAGGAATACAATAAAGTAATAAAGATACAAATGAATTATCTTTCTATTTCCAGAACTAACATATTCAGTCTTGGGGAAATTATTTACATCTTCGACCAAAAACAACTGGTGCAGTATTTTCATCATTCAGCCCTCAGGGTGACGTCTATTTACAACCCAAGTCCAAAAAAGTTGGGACATTGTGTAACATATATAAAGAAACAGAATGCAATGAATTGCACATTACTTTTCTCAAATACATTTGTAAAAGTTAACATCGATACTAACTCACAATATTTGAAGGCAACCGGAACAAGCCCAAAACTCACTGACTTGGTAGGAATTCACACCTGAATGACCCGGGGCAGACAAAGAAACACACCTCTGAGGCAAATATTTACAGCTAAAGCAGAACACTGATCCCTTTTGTGAGGGTTAATCTACCTGTGCAGCAAAGCACACTTTGAATAAAGCCTAGTATTAACACCTCCTATTGATCCACAATCATCAGGCAATAAATCAACATCTGCATATTCTCTTGAAAGCATGACACAATTAGATGGCAGAATAACTAAAATTCCAAGTGATAAAGTATGATGACAGCATCACACATTTTGAAGAACAGAAAATACTCGTCCTAAACACTATGGCAAAGCTGGGAAATTAAGAGCTATGTCTTCAGCATGAAAGAAGGCAACAAGTGCTGCTTTATAGTTTTTATCATGAACTGTTTACGGACTCTTTATAGACCATAGGAAGGACTCACCATTTACATTTACACCACTGCTGGTTTCAGTTCAGGTTATTGGGAACTAGTCGTTGTAGCATAGGTCAGCTTCACCCCAAAATAGATCTCAGAATCAATAATGAATCTCATTTACACCACTACACTGCATTTTTCTCAACCCAAATGGAAAAAATTAAAAATATCAAAGTCATTTGTTGTAGTCTGTCTAAAATCCTGGTGAGCACCGGTTGTGATTACTGCTGCATTCCACTAAAAATCGTAACTGGAAATTTCTGACCTCTGACTAAGAAAAACCTTCCTCAACTCAGAATTCCTATCCGGAAAGTCAGGAACATGACCATAAACATCACTTCTTACCTCTTAAATGATTTATTTGTATAAATAAATCTGCTAGCATTTGATTTAAATCTGTATCTGCTAGCATTTGATTTAAATCAATCACTGTACAGACATATTAGGTTGTTACATTTCTCATCACAGTTAGCTGGCTAGCTTGTTGCAACAAAAGACAAACATGGAGGCGCCCATGTTTCCCCTCCCCCCAATTGTGTAGCATGAACATAGTGGAACATCATTTAACTCAGATTTCCTACTTTCGAGCTAAGTTGAATGCAGCATAGGTTCAGTGCAGGATGATAGAGAAGTGTGTTGGGAAGGATCTCGGGCTCAAATCAGGCCAATTTACGTTTGAGTTCCACCTTCAGATGATCACAAAAGGCATCCTGATTTTATCCTTCGGCATAAGATGTGACGTGTTAATTTTATATAATAAACTTGTTAAACATTTACAACTTAACAATGGCAACCAAGCACAATTGTTCTCTGCCATGTTTGTTCACAAGAAATTTTGCTGAATCCGAGGTACTGGGAGTCAGAATCATTGGCTCGGCCTCTTGATTGGGCAGCATAATCTGAAAGCTTGTGCGGTTTTATTCTGGGTAAAGCTTGTAGTGTAGGCGGTTGACAACTGAAAGGTGATCCAGATGATCTTTCATTACATCTAGGGACCTCTCACATTTTCATCATCTGTTAGAAAAATGGTACTAAATCGTACCTTTCCTGGTCATTCGGGTGGGACCCCCAAGGGTACACCTTTCGTATCCTTAGCCTTACCCTTGTACCTGTTGCACGTACTTTTATAAAAAGGTACACTTTTTCATGTTTAAAGGTGAAAGATACATAATGTACAAAAGATCAAATTGTATAAATCTTCTAGTGTGGCCCAGGTACAGGTACTATCACTGTAACTCAAAAAAAAAAAAAACAAGGTTAAAAAAAGTTCATTTGCAAGGTTCAAACAAGGTCGCTTATCATGGTAGTCTTAAAAACGAGTAGATAACGGAGTGAAATAAACCACAACAGAAACACATTCTTCTGCAGAATTTGGTGCATACTGACGGTGGCTTTTATTTAGGACAGAGAAATGATATGTTCTAGGTAGCTATTAAAATCCACCCGTGCCTCAGAAAGATGAAGCTGCCTTGGACTAGTCCAGAACATCAGGTTGCTTGTTCTTAATCACACAGTGAGTCCTGAGACGAAGGCTATACTGTTGTATGATGCAGTACCAGTTAGCCAGGTACAAAATGACTTGAGCCAAACTAAAACCGGAGAAATCAATTCAAATCATTAACATATACACAGGCCAATAACGTACCTTAATGAATGATTCTACTTTAAACTTAAAAAAAAAAAACTTGACATGGCACAGATTTATGTTTCAACCATGACAGATGTGATTATGGACATGTGTTGTCAGTGTGCTGGTCTGGAAACGGTTCTTTGAGCGGTGAGTCAATACCAGCAGAAAGAAAACAAATAATCTCACAAAGAGCAAAGCAGCATTATGTTGGTTAAATAACCATATGGATGTGAAGAAAAGAAAGAAAAGATAAAGCACTTGTTCATCCATGACAGAATGAAAACACAATTAAAGAATGTCTCCTGAAATAACACAAGCCAGCACCAGTGTTTGAAGCCGTAGAACCAAACGCTAGAAAGAGCTGGTATATTGCTTGTTGTCTACAGGACCATGTTTGTACCCAGTTACACAAGATAAAAGTTTTGAGAGATCTTAAAAAGGAAGCCCTCAAGTCTGTTCGAAGAGAAACCGGGGAAAAATGAAGAGGATGCAGGTGAATTTGTTGCTACATTAAGTAGGACCTGTGATCCTGAATTCTACTGACCAGTGATCTAGAAGGACTTGTTAATCAAACTCCCAAAAGTTAAGGACCATGTCGAGACAGTTTTCGACGAATTGATGTAAGAGAATGTAAAATTACAAAGCTAATTCTGCATAATTAGTAAATATATACACAGTAGATGATTTAACAGATCTGCCACTGGACTGTCTCTGAGGACATACACTTTGAACATTCACATTGCATACTTTTGCCCCAATGTAGAACTCATCAGACGGAGAATTTCTGCCCATGTGGCGC
Source organism: Noturus placidus (assembly GCA_022414735.1). Lineage (NCBI taxonomy): Eukaryota > Metazoa > Chordata > Actinopteri > Siluriformes > Ictaluridae > Noturus > Noturus placidus. The sequence continues at coordinate 243,536 of JAFFST010044974.1, read as the reverse complement.
TTGTTGAGAGCAAATGCACCAGGCTCTCTGCTCAAACGGCTCACTGAATTAATGAGTGCTAAATGTGTGAAATGGAAATCAGTGAACTGCTGATCCACTGTGGTCGATGTGTGCTGTGTTAAGGGGGCACGTTTAGCAGCTGAAACGTCTTGGGACGTCCTTGGGATCAGACTGTGTCAGACCGATGACTTTGGTTCGGCTTTAAAGTCTGAATTCATTAACATTCTGCAAACCAGGCGGCGGCCTTCACGGACAGATTTCTGATTGGTACATTACCACCATACAGTCAAGCATGGCTAAATGTGTTTAGTTTAGTGCAGTACAAATAGAACACACATTAAAAGTGGTATGACTGAGGGAAAAAAAAAATAATAAATCACGTTTTTAGGCATAGGAATAACTTTGTAAATTACACAGAGTGCTGAACTTTCTCTCTCTTCATCATATGTGGCTCGACACAATATTAGAGTCATTTTATTCAGGTTCAGTGTTCGCAGTTTGCCTTTTGTAGAGATGTGAACTATTCCCAGTCCAGTTTTACAGTTTAAAGGGGACAAATCCAGACTGTAAGGAAGACACAGTCTGGCCCCAGGAAATCTCTCCTACCCCTCATAAAAATAAAAAAGAAATTGTCCTCTGAAGGCTTACTTTTAATATTTACATTACACTTTCACCACAGATAATAACAAAAGTAACACAAAAAAATGATGTCATTTAACAAAAAGAACACTGCGTTATAAGTAAAATACTACTCGGAAATGCTTGCTTGCGATCAAAGAAATTCATTAAAAGCATGGATTCCGATGTGTGTAAAGATGTCAAGCTATTTACAAATGAGCATGATCTGAGAGTCCTATAACCTGTAAGGCAGCCCTGTTGGTGGGGGTTCGAGTTCAACCCAATGGCCATCATCAGAACAGACGACCGCTGCTACTGTTCTTGCTCCAGCTGTTTCTGTTACTTCGAGCAGTGAATGCAGCCTTCCAACAAACTGCCTGCGTCTCGCTGTGAGGTCAGGACTCGACTGCCTTACGAAGACGCTGCCTCGGTTCTCTTACCTGTGGACAGAGCCATGCGCTTGTTCTGTTTAAACTGGATTTGTGTTCAGAGACAAAGAGACAGGCTAGATCATTTTTACCAAACTCTCACAAACAAGAAAATACAGGTTAGAAAGTCATGAGGGTATGTTAAGGTTAAGCGTATTCTATTGCAGGTTACGTCGGATCATAAACTCAAAATTCACACAAACCCTGGAAGACAGCCTCAATGTCAGGATGTCCAGGACAAGGACAGCTTCTAATATCTGTTTCACTGGCTAATTTGACTAATAGCAAAAGTAAAGAGACAGTTTTAAAGGTGCTGTGAGAGTGATCAAGAGGGTGAGGGTGTACAAGTGAGTCCTAAAGACTTCCCAAAGGACTTGACACTTTTCTGTGCTTTCATGATGGCTCGCAATTCAATGACATGCTGTGCTAATAATTATACCAAAACAATGTGATCATTTAATCATCTGAATATATTCTCCAGCAGTATTAATCAGTATTTAAAAATAAATTGCATCAAAAAAAAAAAAAATTTTTAAATAAGAAATGTACGAACAGTGGCGATAAGCATAGCTGTACAATTCATGCTCAGAATATTTCTGACCAGAACAGCACAGCTCCACTGAGACAGTCAGATCAATAAATGCTTGTCATGTTAAGTAATTTAGGTTAAAATGAGGTTCTCAATCTAAACAGTCACATTATTTTACTTAAATGCAATTCAACTAAACTATGACTGAAGGTCTGAAAAAAATGAGAACAGATCTTACGTGTGCAGAGCTGGGAGAGGTTGTTCAGAGACCCTCCTGCAGAGAAGAACGCCCACACAGCCATGGCTGCCGTTACAACGTACACAGGAGGCAGACTGCCTTCATACAGCGGGTTGAGCAGAGACTGTGGGTGTACATGTGTAGGAGACAAAGGGGTGAAAAACAGAGTAAGAAAGAATCTGACACAGTAATGTAACACGTCCATTTACAGTCATGGCTAACAATGTTTATTAAAGAGCTTAAAATGAAGAAATAAATGTTATAGTAGGGTCATTCCATCTCAAGTGGTCGACCCCCCCCCTAAGTGATTAACTCAATATTGACATTGTTTTTTTTTTTTTTTACATGGCACACAATAAATGTGTTATACAGTGGTTTACGGAAACCTCCATATCTCAACTTAGGATGATCCTAGCTTCTTGGAACAAAGGCTGATCTCTAGAGCACATCACAAGGTACATTGGATTATATATTAAAAAAAAACAATCATGCTCCATAGACATAGAATTTAAGTGCAACTGTTATGCTCACAGTTCAACATTTAGGGTCAATTTATTATGGGAAGGGTTTGAGTCTCAGTCTTAAGTTTTTAGGGGGTACCTTGGTAAGTATAGTGTGCATGCAGAACATTTCAGGTTTTAAACTCACTACCCCCCCCCTCGACGAGAAAGTGCATATTATTTTAAAGATTTCCCTCACTTTTGGGACAAATATCTCTGATGGGGGAGGGGTGGCAGATAGACACTTCAAATTTTAACAGAAACAATTCCTCTGCTGTAACAGTATTCTGCTGTATTGGAGGTAAACTCTTCAGGACAGTGGACCTCGAGGGCCAGATTTGAAGAACCAGCCTGATGCATCATGTTGGAATGTGTGAATAGATTTTATTCCAAATATGGAAGTACAGTGTTCAGTTCCGTGTTTTACACTCTGTAAGTAAGTACAGCTCAGAAGTTACTTACTGCTTTTATCACTTTAGAAAAAACACCACAGCTCGGTTTATGACACTGTTCATTTTACACAGTCATGTTCATGACTACATCCCCTTCTGTGTCACTGGGATCCATACTCATTAATAATAAAAGGTAATATACTTTCATTCATCTTGATAATCATGGTCTGATTCGAGGCAATCCTGTCTGGTTTTTATATCAGCACATCATGTACATTCCCAGCCATCACCATTTATTTATATTGCTAAACATAAACAAAAGCACAGAAACCATATGGGTAGAAAGATGGAATCCAAAATGTTTTGGGACGCTCCCCTCTCACCATAATTATGTAATAAGTACAGACATGCAAACATCTGATAGAGGAGGGGGAACAGCAGAGAGAGTCATGTTAACAGGGCTGTATGAGGAAATAAACATGCTCTGTGGAGGGCTACACAAATCTAGTGGGAGTTAATTACAGGTCTTTGATTTAAATGACTGTTAGAGGCTATTTTTCTTAAAACACCTTAGTTTTATCCTATTTACAACATAGAGCCTTTTTAAATTGTCAGCAAATTGGTGTAAATTGCACATAAATTAATAAAACACACACGGACACTTGTATGACGGACGCTCTACACAATCGAAGGTTTATAATCAAGTCAACCATATAAAAAATGTTTTCCGGTTTCTTGGTTACATGACAAGCTGCAGTTTTGGCTCTAGTTAACTTCTTATTAGCTGTTATAACGTGATAAAAGGAACTCGTCTCATGGACACTAACATTAAATACAACTATAAATGGTTAAAAGCATGTCATTCATTAACAAAATTACACTTCAGGACGTGCTGTTATTGGGAATTAAAGAACACTTTTTTATTCCTTACTTAATTTCACTTTTATTCAGAAGTTATAGTTGCATCTATGAATCAAAACTGCCTAAAATACAGCACTGATAAATTAAGAAATTAAATAAAGCAATGCAGCAACAGTGTTTTGGTATTTATTACAAATCCTCTGTGTTTATTTCAATACCCAGTAATTACCATTCATGTAGAATAATTATTTTTCCATAGGCATGACAATAGCTTTTGCAAATGTTTTTTAAAAACCCCGAACTGAAATAAAGCAGCAAAGCCATTATAAAAATGTGTTTGTATTTTTTTTTTTAACTCAACTGACCACTAAGAGAGAAAAACAAGCAGCAATTAGAAATCATGCAAAAATAGCTCTTCAACTAGACAGGATGATTGAAGAGCTGCTTGTGTTTTTTTCATGATTCCTAATTGCTTATATCTTTAATCTTGTCAGACAGTACTCTATGGCGCCTTTCTTATCAACACATCGTACAAACTCCTAATCATTTCTATTTATTTATGTAGCTAAATATATTCAAAACGCACCGCAGCCATAGGCTGAGGGACATCATACGATTTTAGAAAGCATCTAAGTGCTTTGGGAGTGGGACGGAAGGCCATGTTGTCCATATGACTATATGAGGAAATAAACATAGATAGAAATCTAGCAAGAATCAGTTGCTGGTCAGAGACTGTCACACATCTGCTGTTTTGCACATTTTTATTTACAGTGCATTCCAGAAATCTCGACATCCTCCATGATGATTAGTTAAAATTCATACATAAAAGCATACAGGGATGTTTATATAGTTTTAGTTAAACATGCTTTTTTCCCCCCCAAACATATTTTATCTTTTTTAAAATACAAAATCACGGTTTTAAATTATTGGCTCTCATCACTCATACATTGTATCACCTGCCCCGAAGAGAATAAACAAGTGCCATCCAATAATGTCTAACAAAGATACTCGTAGAGGATCTCGATCCTCCACGCAAAACATTAGAGCTCCTTAGGTTTGTGTTGATGGACATGATATGGTTCAAATGCAAAAACTGAGCCGGCCATTGAAAAACACTGATTTTGGTTTTTTGTTTTTTAACCATCTTGTTGAAAGCTCTATCTATGGTAAACTCTGAACCTCCTGGCAGAGGCAATGCAGCATTGGGCTGAAATGTCCTGGTAATTAGCAGAAATCATGATGCAGTTAATCTTCAGAAGAACGCCTGAACCATCAGCTACATCGTAAAACCGGATAAGTTAATTAAACTCAAAAAATTTGAGTAAACTATTTACCTCAAAATATTTAAGTTGGTAAATGAATTTATTTATAAGCCAAATACACTTCAATTTTTGTTATATTCAAGTGCATTTGGCTTAAAGAATTTGATTCATCAACATTTTGAGGTTATTTTTTTTACAGCGTATAAAACAGCCCCAAACATCTGACCTCTGTATTCAGTCTCATCCGACTACAACACTTGTAGCCAATTGTAGTTCTAATGATGTTTGTTGCAGTTTAAGAGCTGTATTTTTTTTTAGATGTTCCCAGGATGGTCTTCCTTTTTGCAACACTTCGAACAGCTTTTTGTGATGAATGTGGTGTTTTAAAATTAAGCAAAAATGAATCGTTTCTCCTATTGTTCAAGTGGCACATTTAAATTATTGTGTGTGATGTTTATTTCTATACCATATCAATTTTGCTCATTTTTATGAAAAATACCAATAACTCATGAGGACTCTGTAGTTATATAGCTGTACTCGGTTTTTGTTCTAGCTGATGTCAGCAATAGGAGGGCGAATCCCTGTGATCTGATCCAATATGATTCATGCAAACAATGCATTTAAAAATCAATTCTTGATTTACCTTATTTATTTATTTCCCCCTGTATGACAACTTCCTGTGCTCATCATTTCAACAATCACGAAATCACGAAAACAAGGTTAAATAGGGTTGCATGTATATGTTTGCAATTTATTGCCATGCCACCATGGCTATTTTCATAGTGAGAAACAAGTTAAAATGTAGCAAAAAAATAAAAAATTTACAAATCCTAGAGGCGTTGAAACCATCACAGACTATTAAAATACGCTGTATTTATAAAACAATTTCAGAAATTCATGCTACTTTTCTCACAGCGTTAAATGTGTCGGAACTTACTGACTGGATGATGGAAACCATTTGTTGCCATCTTGTTGGTAATACGTTGGTAATTTTATATGGAAATTAAGGTTTTGAACTTATATTTTTTGATAACGTTGCTCTATTAATATCATATCAATGTCATAATATATTTTTGCCAAGTCCTGGCTTAATACATTTAAAGAAAAATATATATTTAAAAAAACTTAAGTAGAAGTCAGATGACATTTTGTTTAAGACAGATTTCAGACAGATCGATCGTTTCCACATCCTAAGTCTAAGGAACAAAGAACTCCAGCTGAAGCTATAAAGCATTTAGACATTGTTAGATGAGGGAAGAGCAGTAACTTGAGCTGGCTGTGTGAAAGTTGAGCAGCATCTCCCTCCAGTGGCTGCCGAGTTGCTCTTATGCTACTTAAGTCTAAGCACACTCCCATATCCCCATTACACTTCAAATAACCTTCACTAAAATAACCTTCAGTAACTGCAAATGCATATACCTGGGGTTAAATGTGGTGTAAGAAAACAGCAACATATACAGTCATGTGTCAAATAAGCTGCGTGAGAGCTTAAAAAAAAAAAAAAAAAAAAAAAAGACAGAGGCAAATGACTCGGTTCAAACTCTTTTCTCTCTTAAAATGAATCCCAGACTACTCTAGATTTATTTCAGACTGTGTCTACTTTTACTGTTACTGTGCAGCACTCTCAAAGCAGGCAGGAGAGGGTATAACTCGACTAGCACAGGACCTGAAGCTGGGTGTCATGTGATAGCTTGGCTGCTTACCAGACTGGAGACCAGCAGATGGAGACACACAACCACAGCGATGACCCACCAGCGGCTCTTCTCGCAGCCCTCACAGAACACCACACCCCAGAACGTGTGCAGCAATGTCATGGCCAAAGTCATCAGAGCTGTAAAAAATCCACAGGTCATCTTTAATACCAACAACTCACACCTTCATTACAAATCACACTCACAAATGAATGACAAACCATGAAGCAGAGATACAGGTTCTACTGAGCTGCCCAAGACATAGTGACATAATGCATGCAGATAAATCTATACAATTACTTGAAACGTCCACTCCCTTAATAACGATCAATACTGACTACAGTGTTTAATAAAATTCATTGTACTTACTTCCGGATATAAATCAAGTCCTGTTTAATTTATCATTTTTATCAATTTGTATAGCGCTTTTTACAATGGTACATTGTCTCAAATACTCAATGTTTAAGAGTATTATCCAGTGCAATAATCTTAAAGTATCATCAGTATGAACATTTATGCCTTGCAAAAAAATAGTTTATCTAAAGTTTATGAGTTTTGAACATGGCTTTAAAATATTTTACATGATGTTTACAAAATCATGTAAACTTTACATAAATATTCATAAACGTTCACAATAATGTACATACATTTTACGTTTCCTAAAATACAATCTATGACCAAAAGTTTCTGGACACCTGACCATCATACCCATATCAGGGTCTTCCCAAATCTGTAGCCACGAAGTTGGAAGCACACACTTGTATAGACTGTCTTTGTATGCTGTAGCATTAAATTTTCCCTTCACGGGAACCAAGAGGCCAAAAGCTGTTTCAGTGTTCCTGTGAAGACATGGTTTGCTATGGTTGGAGTGGCTTAGGTGTCCTGCACAGTGCCCTGACCTCAACCCCACCAAACACCTTTTGGAATGAACTGGAACACTGACTGCACACTAGGTCTTCTCAACCGACATCAGTGCCTGACCTCAATAATGCTCTTGTGGCTGAATGAGCACAAATCCCCACAGCCATACTCCAAAATCTAGGGGAAAGCCTTCCCAAAAGAGTGGGGATTATTATAACAGCAAAGGGGGAATAAATGTGGAATGCTATGTGGAACATCCAGGAACAAGCACATGACAGCGAGTCAAATTCCCTGTACGTGTCCACATATTTTTGGCCATATAGTGTAGTTTATGTAAAGTGAATGTTATCAGATATTTCCTAAATAGTTGATGTGAAGGTTACATAAGGTTTATGTTTTAAAATAATGGCATGATTATTTTCAATTACACTACTTTCAGAAAAGAAACCATTTCATCGGGTTCAGGAGAAAGGAGTCTGCTCTATTTGAGGTGGCCTTTCACTGAGTGAAGCCTACATTCTGGTGATGTGATAAAAACTCAAGCAAAAGAGAAAAAATAATATGTGTAGACTAACCTGAGGTGATGAAGTAGTACTGAGAGTCTCCGAAGATACCTACAGTACCTGGGCCCAGAGAGTCAGATAGGATGTTGATCATGGAGAATGCCCCGCTCATTATCCCGAAGCCAAGGCCTGCCACTGTAAACACACACACACACACACACACAATATCATTAGAACATCTATCATTCAGTGAACTCTCATAATACAAACACAAGTGAGATGCCTTTCATTTATCTTCATATATCTTAGTACATCTTACCATAAGCCATTTGCTGGACGGAAATGGGTGCAGTTTCTTCATCGCTAATAGCTACCAGGCCTTCAGTAGCCTTCCTAAAGGTGTGACATACAAAAAACACACAAAAACTGAAATTCTTCTGAAATCATTTACTCCCTACTTCACATCTGACTCCCTCTCAGGGAAAATCCCTGCAAGCCCACAGTCATACCTGCTGCGGATCTCAGGTTTGTTTTTGTTGGAAGTGTAATTGAGAATTTGTGCTGCTCCTTTTGTTCCAGCTTCAATGGTCTGTATTCAAAGAATGCAACTTGCTCTCGCTTACACATGTTTATAATATATTCTGAAACTGAAGTGTAAAGCTCCTAACCTCCCTGTTCAATATTCCAATATGTCTGTTCACACATTGCCTCCAACTACTCCTCCTCCTCCTAGCACTCTAGCACATTTACCTCACACCTCCAGGGATGGGGGTTTGATTCCCACCTCCACCCTGAGTATGGAGTTTGCACGTTCTACCTCATGTTTTGGCGGTTTCCTCTGGGTACTCCGGTTTCCTCCCCCCATGCAAAGACATGCATTGTAGGCTGATTGGCATTTCCAAATTATCCATAGTATGTGACTGTGTGTGCAATTGTGCCCTGAGATGGTTTTCCCCAACCCCGAGGTTTCCAGGCTTCCCCGTGACCCTGTGTAGGATAAACGCTACATATATGGATACAGGTAGATGGATGGATGGATGTCCTTGATACCTTTCAAATGCATCAAACAAAATATAGTCCAAAATAAAATCAAATTGGCAAATGATAATTCAATAATTAACAGTAAAGTAATGTGCCAATAAAAGGAAGGGAAATAATTCATTCATCTTCAGCAAGTGCTTTATCCTGATCCAGATCATGACAGATCCGGAGCTTATCCCGGGAATGTTGGATATGCGGTGGGAATACAATCTGGACAGGGCGATAGTTCACTTCAGTTCACTATGCGCATATATGGAAGATGGAGTAGGCTATTACTAGATGATCTTAAAGTACAATTTGGAGCATATTTTATCATGCATTCAGAGATGTAGCAGGCTGACTGTAAAGCGGAGTTGCAGCTTCTGTGAAAAATTTTATATTATATATATATATATATATATATATATATATATA
>JAFFST010044974.1:203150-218232 GCA_022414735.1 Noturus placidus | reverse complement strand
TCATGATTGTGTCCCACCGGTTGTTGATTATTCACAAATTTTATATCTTTATGTTTGAGGCCTGAAATGTGGCAAAAGGTCGAACAGTTCAAGGGCGCCGAATACTTTCGCAAGGCACTGTAAGAAACTAGCTTATACGTGTCCAATTTTTCTGGAGCTGTAGATTTACTTTTAATTCATACTGTTGTGTTTTATATTTCTAAGGCAGCAATAAATAATGAAAGAAAACATGTGAAGAACATACTCATCTACACGCTCAGAACTGTGTAAGAACATGCAATTAATTTATGTAGCACTATATAGTAGCTACTATTTCAGAGCTGACCGACAATCCCTATCTTTGTCCTAGGAATGACATGGAAAAATTTCAGGTTATGTGCTAAATGACTATTCATTAACTAAGCACCCTGCAGTCTACTGTCTGAAAAAATTTACATTATTACCTCTAAAGTCAGCCAAATGTTCAGTTCCCAAATATGACAATGAATAATTTTGAACATGAAAAGATTTTCATCTGGAGAGGCTCAGCTGCTGAGCTCATTAAAAACTACTCTTAGCTCATTAGTGCGGTTTTTCTCCACCGTCTCACGTAAGCGATCTGTTTCCACAGCATCTCAGAGAGCCAGGTACAGAGGCAGGACAGCGGAGAGAGAGAAAAGAGAGAAAGATAAATGAGGAAAGAAAGAAAGAGAGGGAGTGAGCTGTTAGTGCAGTCAGAAAGCACAAGGCTGCAACAAAGGCACTAGCACTACTGGAGAGCAACTGTGATGAAAAAATGTCCAATTACATCAGAAAAACTAAAGATACAGTACAGCAGTACATGTGAAGGGAATGGTAAAGACATCACGAAAATATAAACACATTTCTTAGGCCTGTTTTTATTACAACGGTTAGCACTTACCTTATCCTACTTATTCATAAAACATCCACAGGGATTGTAAATCATAAGATGTTTCTTTAATTTTCTAAAGAACTAATAACGCCGAAAGGAAGGTAGAGTTGCTTTTTGGAATTTTAAATACAAATCAAAGTATCTACAAAAATAATACCAAATAATAAGTCCTATAAGTTATAATTCGCCATGTATCACTGCCCTTTTCCTTCTTCCTAACTCCAGTGACTAACTGCATATCAAAATTACTAACAGACATTTGGCTTGTGGTTTCTGAACTTAAAAAATAGGACAAATACTCTTAGTTAACAAAAGATATAAATCTTCATATTGTTGGCAGTGAAACTCAAAATTCCATTCAAAGCTGTAAATGAACTGGCTATGAACAAGCAAAATAGTATTAATAGTGTTCGAGTGGAAAAATAAAAAGGGGGGGGGGGGAGTAAGGGTTTTTTGCTTTTTATTACAGAGGAAGAAAATAAAGCACTACAGAAACAGAGAACAAATACTGAACAAATTCCAGCAGAACAATGCAGCAGATGTGTAAACACTGACAAACTGGCAAAGCTCAAGAAGAAAAATATCTTCTAAACAGAAAAGTAATGAAACAGAATGCCCGAGGTGTTGCTACCTCGAAAAACAGCAACGAAAAAATAGGTAGGACCCATACTGGCTCCCTGGGGTACGCAGTATCAAACTTATTTATTAAGAAACCATGCATTCATTTCTGAAAACTGACTTTATGACTGAGACTGGGATCTGATTTAAATAGTGGAATGGAGGGAATTAAAAACAAGTGAGGATGACAATAAGTGAACCCCAGATGAGCCAGATGTAGGAAGCGCCAAGGAAGAAGAACTGAAGAAACAGGGACGATGAAGAAGGCACAAGTAGAGAAAGGGTGAGACAGTGCATTTAAAGGGTTGTCATGTCGTTGAGAGCCAGATCCAGCTCCTCACTGAGGGCTTTGCCCTTTAGCTTCTGAGCGTACACCTCGTCTGTGTTTCACACACACAAACACACACACACACACACACACACACACAAACACCCCAAAGGAACAGTAAAGGACCAGACACGGAGAGACAGAAGGAAACAAAGAGTGGGGACAAAGAAAAGATGGTCAGAAAGAGGAAACAGTTCTGTTAGCTTCAGAAAGCAAATCTATAACTGGCCACTAAAATGACAAAAAACACTAAATTAAACCGGGTATGACTCATATCTTAAATCAAGTGTCGTCAATCTTATCTGCTGGAGTGGCTGCAGGGTTTTTATTCTGAACAAGAGCCACGTTTGATGCTACCTGTTTAATTTGCTACAATTACGTATTAGGTTTGTCTCCTCTTTGATTGGTATGAAAGCTGACAGCCACAAGGGAAATTTATTGATAAGATTGAAGACCACGGCTTTAAAATTATATAAAATCATGGTGGCCATTCTAATTATTGTGGAGTACAGCTTATGTGCAGAATAAAACTTCCATTCTGGATTTAAAACTCAGCATGTTCATGCACTGTAATACTCTAACTGATCTATACACTTTTGTCCAAAAGTCAGTTAATGAATCTCACAACACCTACATGCAACCTCATGCTCTTGTTAATGGTGTGCAGTCGAATCAACTCATTCAAACATAATCCACATATAATTAAAGCTGAGAAGTGTCTAGTTTCCTTGATCATGTTTTAATCTGTTGGAATGATTGAATATGTAGAGCTCTAATGGGGTTAAAAGACATAAGCAACATATATATACACAGATGATTAAAGTCAACCCTTAAAAAATAAGCACACCAAGTTGAAATAAATATTTATCGTTAAATTTATTAATTTAACAACATTAATATCAGCAGTTTGTTAATGTTAATATTGACACTTCTCTCTATTCCAACTACATCCTGTTTGTGCAAAGAGAACATACAATACTTTATATCCCATAAAACTGGTTATTTCTTAACCACAGCAGATCAGTTGTCGAACCCTATTGGGTTTTTTTAATATCTTTCCTTCTCAAATTAGAGAGTTTATGAAAATGGACCATTTATTTCCATCATAAAACTTCCATGTAAGTATACGGCAGGAAAAAATTAATAGTTTGTGCTGATGGCTAGTTCCAAGATCAGTTGATTGTCAAGATTTCCTCCATCAACTCTTGGTGACGTAAAGGTGACTTAAATCTTTTTGGCTCTGATGGGTCACATCGCAGCAAACTGTATAATCTTATTCATAAGCTTGAAAACCATAAACATATTTTATTGGTTCTTATAAAGTGCTGTCTGACTCTCTGATTAGTTCTATAATAAGTCTGTCTCCAGTCCACACAGGCTGAAGGTCTGAAATGGTTAAAACAGACCATTATACTGCTTAAACTACTGTTTTTCTTTTCTTCTCAAACCTCATTTTCTCCTATTCTACCAATTCCCAACCACTAACAAGCTAGCAGCTACCAACCAGGAAAGGTGACATGCTTCCATGGGAACATTTAAAGTTAGCCATCTGAACTTTCCGAGATGCTGCTCATGCTATGGTACAGGGCAGCTGAACACTCTCGGAGGAAAGTGCTATCTGCCCTCTTCCACATACATGAGCTTACTGATCCCCATGATTGGCTAGAGTACTTCAATGCCTCTTAAACATAGAGCATGGCCAATTTTGCTCTCATAGACTCCGAGCCATGCATGGTAAGGATTTGCATTCACATGCTTCTGCATATTGGGTGAACACTTCCAAGTGAATATAAACACAACTTTATGAAAACATGACACATGGTAGTGGGAAACATTCTCAACACAGATGCGGTTAACAACCAGGACGTCAGATAATTATAGGACAACCCTGATTTTTGATAACTTGCTAACGTACCTTCCAAATCATCGATGGTCTTCTCAAGTTTAGCCACAGACCTCTCGGCAAACTCAGCACGAGTCTCAGCCTAGGAACAGAGAGAGAGAGAGAGAGAGAGAGAGAGAGAGAGAGAGAGAGAGAGCAAAAAAAAAAAAATTTTCAAACCCTTTAACAAGTAAAAACATTCCACCAGAACTTCATATTATTCAAACAAAATCTTTAACAGATTGCTCACCTCTTTCAGCTTTTCAGTGAGCACTTTGATTTCCTCTTCATATTTGTCTTCTTTTGTTGAGTACTAAATATGAAAGAATTGTGGAAACATTAATAATAAGATCAGCATTACTTGAAGCTTACAAAGAATAACATTTTGCATGATTTATAGCAATACAGAGAAACATGCAGAGCAGTCTACCAGGAGAGAAGTTTTAGAAACTAATAAAATAGTGAGGCACAATCAAAGAAGAATACTTAAGAATAAAGATGATCACACACTTTATTAGCTATTGATAACTTGAACAGAGAAGTGAAAGAGTCTACTACTACACTTCATATCCTTTAGGATAAATAAGAAACTTTCTTTTGTTTACAAGTCCTATTGTGTTGTAAGCAAGCCTTTCGGTTTCGTACTGTCCCACTTAGTGCTCCGGTAACCGTCTCTATAGTTACCCAAACACCCGTGAACTTGGGCTCAGCACTGTTGGCTTTTCACAATAACCCAGCCACCAGCTGTTGCTTCTTCGCCTACCTTCTCTGCCTGGGCCTCCAAAGACTTCAAGTTGTTGGTGACATTTTTCAACTCTTCCTCAAGGTCACCAGATTTGCTGTGCCGTAGCAGGAGAGATGGAGAACAAGTAGAAGGGGGAAAAAAAAAGAGGAGAAAAGAAAAAGAAAGAGCATTTTAAAAAGATAGAAAAGTCTAGCTAAAGGAGACCCCAAACTGCCGAGGGAGAAGAGGTGTGTCTCATAATAACAGACACCGTGGACACAGCTAGGAATATAAACTTACCTCTGTTTCATTAAAAAGTGCTTAGTGAAAATGTATTAGGAAAATTACTTTTTGGTAATTTTTTTATACATTTACAGATGTATAAAATTAGACTCGCAATCAAAATATAGATAATTAAAAATGTAATCGTCTTGCAATTTTGCAATATTGCTATTGAACAGTAGTCTCTTTCCTAAGGCTAGAGTAGGGGCCACCTTTGCCAGGCAGAAGAGATGGTTCACCTAACAAGTTGAGAAACAAGAAGTGATTCGAAGCACAGAGCTGGAGTTATGCAAAGAATAATGAAGGTTAGTGAGTTCCAGCAAGAAAGGAGGAGATGGAAAAAAGCCAGCATTAATATCAGTGTTTGAGCAACAGTCATTGCTGTACCTCTTCCTCCCCGCACATCATGGACTTCAAATTCTGATCCATGAGTCTAAGCTCCTCCTCCAGCTGTCTGACTCGACTGGGTTAGTCCAACATGAGCAGGGAATGGGGGAGAGGAGGGGGCCACAAAACATGGTGTGTCCCAGGGTGGGGTTCATTGGAGCATGCATTTAGGAAACAAAGGGAGAGAGAGGACAAATATCCTCACTGTGGTTAGTGAACCCCAGAACTGTTCTTTTTCACTCATGTTTTATTACATATAGCGTGAGGTGACTGAAAGACCACAGGCAGCTGGTAAACAAATAGACAGCCATACTAATTAGATCCAAGTGACTAATCTCAAGCCATCACGGCTATGTTGCAACCATTGCTATGTTGAATCTGCTATTACCGCAGTCATGCCGTCAGAATGTAAGCAAGCACACCAGCATTGGTCTGTTTTTTTTTGGATCGGTAGGCATTTCAGTATGTGGCTAGTTAATATGCAGTAATGAAAGTAATAAAGAGAAATAAAGCTAACGAATAATCAGTGCATGAAAATATTTGTGTGGTGGGCTGGGAAAACCCTTATGTTGTGTAATTTTGACTTCTCCTTTGCATGTATTTCTATCACGAATGAAGGTTTATCGTTTTAAAACAGGAAAAGTGAGAAAATCATCCTTAAAGATTTCATTCTGACTGCAGAGTGGAACATCACAGGTAATTTGACAACCAGTGTCCGATTACAAACTAAAATTGATCAGGCATAAGTCCGTGTTACTACAGCCCATAGCTATCCCACAACTTGATCAAAGTGCAAGGAAATCAGCTAGCAAAAAATATGATTCTCCGTTAATTTCCAAAACTGTTTATTATGCCCTGTGGTAGTGGGCTTAAGTATTTTCCAGCTTGACCTACATTATAACAGTAAACATGCTATGTGGGCGTGGTTTGGGATCAGACAACTGTACCTTGGTGCAAATTCTTGGAAATTATCTATTGTCATAAATAGATCATTCACAACATGAAATATGATATTTTATGCTGTCCGTTGCTTCGGAAAGTCTTTCAGACACCACAAACGTGCAGGTATATTGCATCACTGCTCATGCAAAATATAACCCTAACCTTAGTCTAGCATACACATTTAGTATGGACAAATATGTAACATTCAAACGATTAATAAAAAAATATCAACAGTAGGAATGGATATGTAGACTGCATATTTACGTACAATATAATAACACAACAAAGCAACATTTTTTAATTTGTCATTGTTTACAAAATAGCAGCTGAACTTCATACAAGCGCTCTGGTGATTCTAAATAATACTCACGCCTCAGCCACCTCAGCACGCTCTTCAGAACGCTCAAGGTCACCCTCAAGGACGACCAGCTTACGGGCCACCTACAGGTCAACAACAACAACAACAAAAAACAGTTAACAACACAGTAATACAGTGACTTCTGGTTAATATGTTGCGTGTCTCAGCAGACTTGCTGAGGTGGCATAGGAAGTGTAGACAAGCAATACATTAAGGACAATAAAATAACCCCATTTCTAAAAGGGTTTTCAAATCTGTAGTCGAACTGCACTACACATGTAACTTATCTATAATCAAACTTTAGGATTCTCGCACTTAAGCGGTAAGTATGTAAAAACTGCTCTGCAAGCAGTAAATCTGAAGGTTTGTATTCCAAAGGTTAATGCACTGTTGACTCTACACATTGCCAAAAGAGATCAAGAGTCAAGTCACATGTGAATCAGCTCTTGACATTGCGAACAAGCATGGACACTGAGGTTGGTGAAGTGTTTAAATATGAACTGCTGCTTTTAAATGCATGAAACACAGCATTGATGGTCTTAAAACCTCAACCCACGGATCAGTCTGAGATAGAAACCAAGACCTTGCTGCATTAAAACACAATATGTTACTTACAGTGGTGCTTGAAAGCTGAATGTTTGTAGAATTTTCTATATACTGTATCTGTATAAATATGACCTAAAACATCATCTGATTTTCACACAAGCCCTAAAAATAGACAAAGAGAACCCAATTAAACAAATGAGATGAAAATATTATACTTGGTTAATTATTTATTGAGGGAAATGATCCAATATTACATACATGTGAGTGGCAAAAGTATGTGAACATCCACGATTAGCAGTTTAATTTGAAGGTGAAATTAGAAAGTGTTTTCAATAAATGGGATGACAATCAGATGTGAGTGAGCACACTGTTTTATTTAAAGAACAGTGATCTATCAAAGTCTGATCTCCACAACATGTTTGTGGAAGTGTTTCATGGCATGAACAAAGGAGATTTCTGAGGACTGTAGAAAAAGAGTTGCTGATTCTCATCAGGCTGGAAAAGGTTACAAAACCATCTCTAAAGCATTTGGACTCAACCAATCCATACAATGATGTCTTTAAAATGAGAAGCGTTAAGTTTGGAGAAAGGTAAACACTGCATTCCAGCATAAGAGCCTTATCCCATCTGTGAAACATGGTGGTGGTAGTATAATGGTTTGGGACTGTTTTGTTGCATCTGGACCAGGACGACTTGCAATAATTGATGAAACAATGAATTCTGAATTCTATCAGCAGATTCTAAAGGAAAATATCAGGACATCGGTCCATGAACTGAATCTCAAGAAAAACTGGGTCATGCAGCAAGACAACAACCCTAAGCACACAAGTTGTTCTACTGAAGAATGGTTACAGAAGAATACATTTAATGTTTCAAAGTCCTGACCTTAATCCAATACAAATGTTATAGAAGGACCTGAAGCAAGCTGTTAATGTGAGGAAACCCACCAACATCACAGAGTGGAAGCTGTTCTGTACTGAGGAATGGGCTACAATTCCTCCAAGCCGAGGTGCAGTACTGATCAACAGTTACTGGAAACGTTAAGTTGCAGTTATTACTGCACAAGGGAGTCACACCTCATACAAAAGCAAAGGTTCACATACTTTTGCCACACATAGATATGTAATATTGTATCATTTTCCTCAATAAATAAGTGACCACGTATAATATTTTTGTCTCATTCATTTAATTGGGTTCTCTTCGTCTACTTTTAGGACTTGTGTGAAAATCTGGTGATGTTTTAGGTCCTAGTTATGCAGAAACTTTCTAGCACTGCTGTAATATTGTAGTGCTATACAGAAGGACCACTTAAGAGGTTTAATAATTAGCTAAATACTAGAAGAGTTTAAGAGGCCCTCAAATGCTTTCCTCTCATTTCAAGCTTCTCTCCATGGTAAAGCCATTTCATTAGCATTAGGGCAACAACAACAGCAAGAAGATACAGGCGCAGTTACACTAAATAGTACCACTTGTACCAACAGGATGAACCGATCAGACACTGGGAACATGTTAAAAGATGTGAAAGGAATGCCTGGCGAGAAGTCAATTGATTCCATAATGAGGGGAAAAGCTAATAGCTAAATTACAAGGCCCTGAGAAGCCAAAATGGAAATGTAGGATCTCTGTTGGGCAACATGTATTCCTGACTATTAAAAACCTTTTCCACTGTATATTCAAAAACAAGATTAACCTAAACAAGAACCAGAGGAAACTCATCCTGAGAGATGACTGATATGGTGATGACAGTTACAGAAACTGCATCATCAATTCAATAAACAATAATGATATTGCTCAATATTGCTAGCTATTTGGTTAACCAGTTTAACTGGCTGCAACAAAATTACTGACAAAACACTGATGAGGTGTTATTTTTTTCAGTATAATTACATAAAATAATTTACATTCAGTTCAAATCAATAAAATATGCAACGGGAAAAAAATCTACCGGTATATGTATTTATAAGTATTCTTCTTTTTAATTATTTTTAAGTTTCTTTCTTTTATTATTTCTTTCTTTTTTTATCTGTTCTTATCTGTGGATAGTCAATCAGCAGCAAACTGTGCTGCTCACCTCACTCCCAAGTCCAATTGATTCCTGTTGGTACCAATCTTGTGTAATCATCCACACTGGACTGACTAACGGAAAAAGCACCACTCCAGTTTACTGGGGCCAAAAGATCCAGTACAGTGCATTAGAAAAAGCCATTAGACCTTCCACACAAGTGTGCAGAGGTTTCATAACAGTAAGCAAAGAAATCTAGAAATAAGGGAAATTACATATACAAAATAAATATGTACAATATATGTGCATAAACCTATAACCTGCAGATACCACAGGTTACAAAACAAGTAACATACAAATAATATTCTTTTGCGAATAAACATGAATCATCATCAAAGGACTGTCTCGGATTCAATATAAACTTATATAGAACGTATAACTGAAACTGACATCTCAGTAATAGGTTTTTAAACTCCCCAAGTTACACACCTCTTCATATTTGCGGTCAGCCTCCTCAGCAATGTGTTTGGCCTCCTTCAGCTGCATCTCCTGAAGCTCCATCTTCTCCTCATCTTTTGTTGCTCTGTTCTCAATGACCTTCATTCCTCTGTGGACCAAAGAAGCCAAAAAAAGGTACAATACGGGTGTTTTCACATCTGGCTCGCTTGGAGCGTTTGTTTTGGAACCTGGTGGGTTTTCTCCCTCGAATCGGAGGCAATTTTGTCTGACACACATATTTCTGAACAACTTTCAAAAACACTTTATAAACACAGAGGATTACAAAGTGTTAAGTGAAAATCTCAAACTTTAATTAAAGGCTTTAATTGCTCTGTGGACCATATAAATTAAATCATTTATAATAACTAAATATGCAAAACAGGTGTTGTCTCGAGCACACCTGATGAAACTAATCAAGGGCTTCATTATTTTGCACCAGGAGTGCTTGAGCTGGAACACATGAAATATCTGAACTGACTAGCGGTAGAAAATGCAATAAATAACCTGGACAGGGCAGAAAAAGGAAGCTATCAACAGCTGCAAGCAGACTTGTGAGAAGGCAGGTTGTGAAAAACCCTCGAGAGACTGTAAAAGCCCTGCAGCAAGACTTGGTGGGAACAGGCACTGAGGTTTCAGTGAGCACAGTAAGGTGTGTACTAAACACAGAAGGTTTCCATGACAGAACTCCAAGACATACACCACTACTGACCCAAAAGCACAAGAAAAGTCACTCAAAATCAAATAAATAAACCACAGAAGTTTTGGGATTCTGTTCTGTGGAGCGATGAAACAAAACTGGAACTTTTCGGCACGATGGATCAGCGGTATGTCTGGAAGAAGAAGGATGAAGAAAGAACACTCTGTACACAGTCAAGCATGGTGGTGGCTCGGCGATGCTCTGGGGCTGCTTTGCATCCTCTGGCACTGGAAACCTGTAGCGTGTGGAAGGCAAGAAGGATTCACTGAAGTATCGGGAAATCCTAGGAGAAAATTTCATGGATCCTCCAACAGGACACTGATCCCAAGCATACCTCAAATTCCACCAAGGCTTGGTTGCAGAAGAAGTCCTGGGAGATTCTACAGGTCCATCACAGTCACCGTCGAAAATCTCTGGTAGGATTTGAAGAAGGCGAATATAGCACGCAAACCCAAGAATATTACTGAACTGGAGGCCACTGCTCATGAGGACCGGGCTAAGATTCCTTAGGAACGCTGCCAGACGCTATGCATCCTGTTTGCAGCAGGTCGTAACAGCAAAAGGATGCTCTACTAAGTATTAAAGATGCTTCCCATGAAAGGGGTGAATAATTTTGAAACTTGAGAAATCATTATAAGTTGCATTTTCAGTTGAATTTGGAGAAAACACTTGAAGCATTCATTGTGTTGAACTATTTCAATTGCTTTTGTTTGATTTGTTTGTCTGTAACTTTTGACAATAAACCTGATTTGCAATAGGAGTTGAATAATTTTGATAGTAACTGTACATTATAGAAGACCATATTTAGAACACCCGGGTAAACCGGCCAGACACTCAGACTTGTCCAAATTTTTACAAGCACAATTTCTAGAATGTTAGTTCCAAATAAATCACCTCTCGCTCTCATCTGCAGCTTTTTCTGCCTCCTCGAGTTTCTGCAGTGCGGTGGCCAGTCTCTCCTGGGCCCTGTCCAACTCCTCCTCAACCAGCTGGATACGTCTGTTCAGGGAGGCCACTTCAGCCTCTGCCTACGAGGACAACACAGCCATGATCAAATACACTTATCAAAACATAACAGATCACAAACAATTCTGGATTTTGTACTATACAGGAAAGTAGTGTTGTAGTATGAAGTGGATCTATTTCTTTTAGACTTTGCACTTGCTATCTAGCTGGACCACAGTTATAAATCAAAGCATGTAGCTGTTTTCCTAAAACTTTTTCACTTTGAACACAGTAACCCGTGGGATATTATTAAAGCAATTAATACATCATTACTTAGACATATACCCTGGGAACCAGCAGTTCTGGGGTTATATGTGTGTAGACTTCCTCTCATGGGACATTAAGAATGATTTTTTTTCTGGATGCTTCTCAGATAAGAATCACAATGTAAAGTTTATTTACCCCTGAGAAATTTAAACCAGCAAGCTACTCATCACAACGCTAATTCTATAAAGCAGATTTACAGTTTAGCTGAAAAAAAGAAAAGACACGATAACCTAAAGGAGGTTACATGAAAGTGAATGGAAAAGCTACAAACTATAGAAACTAAAAGGGTGGAATTGCATTGTCAGTCCTGAGTTTCCTCACGTGTTTTAAAATAGAGGTGCATTTGAATTAATGAATAAATACTCAGCTAGCTGTTCCAAATACTGAAGTCATGATTTGGGTATTTATGGGTAATTACACCAAACTTCATGGTGATGAATAATGAATCACTGAAGATCGGAATGTCATGCACAATCAACTGATCCATCGGAAAGAAAGAAAAAAAAAGTCACTTTGTACTAACACAGTAATTCGGATAGAAGTGAAAATCTTTCAGTGCACAATTTTGACTGAAGGATCTTAAAACTATTACAAGTGGAAAATTTTATTCTTTCATCTCATAAAAGAAGCCATTCTTCTAAAAAAAAAAAAAAAAAAACCCATTGTTAGGTTTTGCAACAATTAGTCAACTTAGGGGTGGTAATAGTAACTCAAATTTGTGGTGGGACCATCACACAATCCCATTGTTAAATATTTTCTTACAACAACACACCCCAAGTGTATTATTGTTTAGTAATTTTGTATTAATAAATGAATTTATGAACTTGTATAAAACGCATTTTTCCCTGTTGTGATCATTGAGGGGGCTGAGAATGGTCTCTAGAGGAGAGATAAAAACTATCACTGACAAATTCTGTTGTTATTTGAAGTGTTTTTTAATTCACTTTGAATGTCGCTATTTTTATTTTCTTAGTTGGAGTGTTAATTTTTTGTTCAGTTTGGATGTTTATCTTTTATTTACTTTAATATGTATTAATAGCTAATATATTAATATTTATTTAATTTTAAAAGTACACTACATTTTCAGGATACAGTCAGTTCTATTTCTTTTTGTAATAAAGTTCAGCAGTATTTTACTTTGAGTGTTCAGTATCAATTTGAAAAACTCAGTTGATTAATCGGTTATCGGCAAGTACCGCCCTACTTAGTTATCGGTAAAATCCAGTATCGATCGACCTCTAATATGAAATACAGTTCATTTGTTCACACAGTCATCCAAATATCTGTTCAATAACCCTTACAAGTACCCAAAGATCATGTGTCCTCAGAAAGCTGAAGCCAGTTTATAATAGAGTCTGTAATGCCTGTGTTAAGGCCAGTGTCTCAATTGCATAGAAACCATAATGTGAATAATGTGAATCTTATGCAATGCAACCTTGTAAGCCACATAAAAAAGAAATTCTACCTTTTCCCATGACTGTAAAGAGAATAGTATTGTATGTTCTTCAAAAGGAAGGCCTACTGTATATCCCTGCCCCAATTGTTCAACCATTCATCTGCACGTGTGCTACGTTAATGTCTAATTTTAGTCTACAAATACAAAATAATAGCTGGAAAGTTACATCATTTTGTTTGTTGTGTAGCCTTTTTGGTTAAACACAATCAAAGAACATTTTGATAAAATGTATTTCCATATTTAACCAATCTATTAACAATAAATTAGGAATGTTTAAACAACTTGGGCTAGAAAAAAACAAAAAACACATACCACATACTGGTAAACAAACCAGGGTCAAACACCCATCGTTTTCAAAGAATATGTTGCTATGCATTACTACACTTCCAGGTTAAAGGTGCGTACACCAGTGTAAACCCCTCATTGCTCCAAGTGTGGAAAGATGAAGCTGCAGGTCCATGAAGAGATGTTGATGACTGAGATGATTAGATTTTGGCTTTCACATTCCACCATTCCATGTTTCCCACTGAGCCAGAGGGAGCACAAAAGAGCTAGTGTTCTTCTCTCACTCCCCAGCAAACGACAGCTATAATCAGACCCCCGCTCTGTCAAATCCTCACAGTCTGAACTAATTCCAGTGTGTTTCAGCAGGGCAACTGTGGAATGCCACAAATGGCATCCCAAACATTCCTAACAGCTTAAATTAATAATTAACAATCAACGCAACTCTCTTTGTCAATTTAACTGCAACTGATTAAAAAAAAAAAAAACTACAACCGTTCCAAGAGCTCTTAAGGACCTAAAGAGAGAGCAGCTTTGTTTTATGAAGTGTCTGCCCTCCTTGGCTCCTTTTTCATATCCTCACACTTAAACTCCAACCTGTATTCACTCTTAACTTATGATGTGATCTGGAGAAAAGTTTTATTCCTCCGTTGTTCTCAATGCATTAGTGATAGTTTATTTTGTTCATTTTTATTAACTTTTTTGAATAAGTGATTTCAAAGATTATTTTGAACAAAGAAAGGTTCCCCAAGCCAGTTTTCAGTTAGAGTTTTCATGGCTCTGGCTCACGTCGTCGTCAAATCTCTCTACGGTAAAGTCGAGCACTAGGTATCTGATATACGAGAAGTTTGGACATTCCCAAGGTCTTTTTTGCTCATATGCAACGAAGAGCAAAGGAAATGATTAACCTTGTGCTGTCTGGGATCGAGGCCAGGTTAAGTCAAGCCAATAGAGATGAAGACTGGGAGGAGACACAGGAAGTGGGAGCAGGTTGGCTAAACAGTCTAGCTGGGTCAAACCACTAAAGTCCCTACAGCAGCTATAGGATTAAGGTGTGGAAGAAAAACCATAACTTGGATGCACCGGTGTCAGCAGAACGTGCCGGAAACAGCTAGCCGCCATGATCCTTATCGACATGGATTATAAATGTAATATTGAAAGGAAATTTCAAACGTCCCATACACTCTCAATAGGGCTGACATGCTTACTGTAAGCATACACCTTTAAGTATGTATCATTCAACTATAAAAATGTGTATGTAGTGTACTCAATGGTCTAATTATGTACTTTAAATCCATTATAAGAACAGTATACGTAAGTTCTCATATCTAGGTCATATTAAATGTGCAAAGTAAAGGGGTACCAGCCTAATAACAAGAAAAGATATAGTATAAAGATATAGTATAAAGATATAGTGGGGCGGCTGTGGCTCAGTCGGTAGAGCGGGTAGTCCACTAATCGTAGGGTTGGTGGTTCGAATTCCGGCCCGGGTGATCCCATGCCGAAGTGTCCTTGGGCAAGACACTGAACCCTAAGTTGCCCCCGATGGCAAGCTAGCACCTTGCATGCAGCTCTTCTACCATTGGTGTGTGAGTGTGTCTCATCTGTAAGTCGCTTTGGATAAAAGCGTCTGCTAAATGAATAAATGTAAATGTAAATGTAGTATAGTACGCCTCGTTTTCACAAAAATGAAAGGAACGTCATCAATTCCATACACCCATCACAATGTAATAAATCATCTCTCAAATATATAGGGTCTAGATCAACATTAACTAAATGGCTAAAATACCCTTATTGAGAGAGATGAGTGGGGCGGCGGTGGCTCAGGCGGTAGAGCGGGTTGTCCACTAATCCACTAATCGTGGGGTTGGCGGTTCGAATCCCGGCCCGGGTGATCCCATGCCGAAGTGTCCTTG
>JAFFST010044974.1:166135-193229 GCA_022414735.1 Noturus placidus | reverse complement strand
GGTTTGATGTTCCGAAATACTTAAGTGTGACAAACATGCAAAGGAACAGGAAATGAGGAAGGGGCAAACACTTTTTCACACCACTGTATTATAAATTATACATATAGAATTGATACAGATTATATATATATATATATATATATATATATATATATATATATATATATATATATATATATATATAAAATCATCATAATCATCATTCATCTTCAACCGCTTACTCCTTTTCAGGGTCACGGGGAACCTGGAGCCTATCCCAGGACGCATCGGGCACAAGGCGGGGTACACCCTGGACAGGGTGCCAGTCTATCGCAGGGCGGGCACAATCACATACACACTCACACACCCATTCATACACTACGGACACTTTAGACATGCCAATCAGCCTAACATACATGTCTTTGGACTGGGGGAGGAAACCGGAGTACCATATATATACACATATATATACATACACATTTTTAATTATATTCAATGAAAGAAAATATTTTTTTTCCAGATAGCTTTTAAAAATACCTTTGTATTAAGTACATCACATATGACACTGTTGCCAAACTTATTAGCAAATTCAG
This sequence comes from Noturus placidus, assembly GCA_022414735.1. Lineage (NCBI taxonomy): Eukaryota > Metazoa > Chordata > Actinopteri > Siluriformes > Ictaluridae > Noturus > Noturus placidus. Next base: position 192,657 of record JAFFST010044974.1, on the reverse strand, counting down.
ATTCAAATTGTTGCGGCTCAACCAAGAAGTGGAGATCCATGAACATCCACTGATGAAGGCACAAGAGACATGGTACTGGCAAAGACTTTTGGGACACCCTGTAGAATCAACAGCCAGGGGAGTGCAAACTTCTGACCAGGATGATTGGTGTAAATTGTTATTTTGTTTTAAACCCCCCCAATTTAGTACTGCCCTTTAGATGCTAAATAACAGTTACATTTCTCCAAGAAGATAAAATACTAAGAATTTACACCATTCATCCTTTTCAGAAGTTTATACCCCCCTGGCTCATAATGTAACGTGTTGCCTTCTTGAGCATCAGTGAATGTTTGCACCTTTTATAATAGTCGTGAGTTTCTCAGTCATCCTCGGTGTAAAAAGATGAATCTCAACATCATATAGCCTGTGTTGGAAAGGGCTCAAATATGCAGAAGATGCTGGAAAAGCAAAGAATGTGCAGGACCTGGAGGATTTTTCCGAAGATCAGTGTGCAGTTTAACTGCTCAGGACAAACAAGGGATTCATGAACAACCATCACAAAACAAACACAGTCATGGATCATCCAGGCAACGACACACCGTATTGAGAATCAAGATGTAAACTTTTGAACAGGGTAATTAAAAAAAATAATAATTCAGCTATTATCTCATCTTGTGGACTATATCTAAATATCTGCTTTCTGAAATAGCTTATTCAGGACAGAAATAAATAAAAACCAACATGGGATTTTTATGATCCTCTTATGTTGTGAACTGTATTAAGATTTAGCAGATTCTGCAAAGGGTATGCAAACTTTTGGGCGCACCACTGTATATGCAAATGTAAGGTATGCAACACATGCTTTCCAGAGGGGAAGGGCAGCTAGATTTAGCTGTGTGGATGTTTCCAAAGCACATATTTATACTTGCTAGTTTTCTTGATGAGAAGTCAGTGTGCACATCCATGCCTGCTTCTTCGGAGCGATCCTTTTTTTTCATGGAATGGCCACATCAAGAAACAAATTATACCATAAACATATACTAGGTGAACGAACCACTGAAATAACTAATTATGATTTCACAAATGCAGAGTAATATGAATTCAATTCCTAGTTGCAGTGAGTGATTTCAGATCATTTCAGATAATAGTCCAACCACACACACCTCAAAGAAATCTGAGCTAGTGACACAATTTCTATAGAATATATTGGCAAATGTTTGTGGACACCTGACCATCCTTTTGAACATCCCATTCCAGATTTAGTCCTTATTTGCAGTTACAATAACCCCCACTGTTTTCAGAAGACTCTTCATTAGATTTTGGAGCATGGCTGTGGGGATTTGCACATTCAGCCACAAGAGCATTAGTGATATCGGGCACTGAGAAACGAGTAGTTTTGGGACCCTTAGTTCCAGTGAAGAGAAATAGTAATACTACAGCACACACAAACATCCTATACCACTGTGTGCTTCCAACAGTTTGGGGAAAACCCACACATGGGTGCGATGGTCAAGTTCCACAAACCTTACATAATATAATATAATGTATGATTTTTTTAAGGATTGCATTCCTAGTTAAAAAAAGGGGGAAAAAAAAAAGATATACATACACAATGTCCTTGGAAGAGTGAATTTATATGATCTTGTTAAGTTAGACAAAGAATGAAGTGCACATACAATTGGAAAATGTATTGGAAAACAGTTATGCATACACTTATTAAAAAAAAAAAAAAAACCAACAACAACATATGCAGGCACTTTTAAATGAACTGAATGCAATATAGTTGTTTTGATCAAAAATGACTAGTTAAATTTCTGTGATAGTACTGTTTATTCCAAACACTGATAAGGGTTTTATTATTTCATCAACTATTTTCAAATTACTGTCCTTATGTGAATGACAACGTCATCTGTATAAACATTCAGACTACAAATACTTTGATGCTTGAAAATCAGTTCATGTCAATATTAAAAAGGGAAGCCATTTTGTAGCACCATATTGACCAATAATTCATGATTTGACACAAAAAAAAGAAAAAGAAAAGAAAAATATGGCTTTTTGTACTCCATAACAGACAGAAGTTTGACAGAATTACCAGTAGGCATAACTGTTCTTACAAACAATAAAACACTGACAAACGTGTATTAACATAAATTTAATAGAAGATAGCATTTGTAACATTTTCATAGCTTTATTACTCTTTTCTTTTTAAAAAATGATATGTTTTCTCTCTGAATTGTTTCAACGCAAAGTTAAATCATTGCACTGCTGGTCCAATTGGCACAAATATGCACTCAACTGTTCCTGATTTAGATGACCAGGAGACGGCATAACCGACAACCTTTATCACCAAACCGCATCATCTTTGGAAGCTGACTGAATGTCACAAACAACGCCCCCAACCCACCCCCCCATCCCGAGATCACTCACAGAAACGGTCAAAATATCTCTTACCACATGCTTTGGTCATCCGACGGACCCCACTATATATCTCCACATAATGACCAGTGACCGAGATACCCTTTACCTGCTCACATCTAATTATTCAGCTCATAGAAAATACTACGGTCCAACACAGCCGAAGTTCTGTGAAATGAGTACAGATCATTAAAAACAAGTGTAGTTCAGCTAAGGACCCATGCATTGTAGATACATCAAACTAAATCTAAATAATCTACTACTAAACTAATCATATTGCTCTATTAAAAGCGCAGTTACTTGCATACAATGTGCAAAAAACCCCAAAAAGAAACTGGTGGCACGGTGATGCTCATAAAAGAGACAAATAAAGAAATAAACAACTTAAAATGGACATCCTGATACATTTGTTCACTCTTTACCCTTGCAACGCTTTAATTATTTAGCCTGGACGTTACTCCAGCAAGCCTGCAAGCCTGCGATCGTATCTAAACACTTGGATAGAAGAAGCGCTCAGGTCTGACAGCCCTGAGTGGCATATCTGAGTGTGTGTGAGGGGCTCTTCACTGCTCATGGCCATCCTCCCTCAGCTCTGAGGGTAGGAACTTATACTGCTGCTGTCGGATCTGGGCTAGTTTCCGCCTGGCTTCATCCAGCTCCCTCTCCTTCCTTAACATCTCCTCCTGAGCAGCAATGATCTGTACATACACAAAACAAAAATAAACAAACAAACAAATAAATAAATAAAAATTGTGCCACTGTATTAATCCCATCAGACAAACATGTGCAAGATAAAAAGTAAAATTGGGGTTCATCAAATGTCCGTATTCAGGTCATACCTACAGTTGTGAATAATGAAGCTTAATAAATATAAATTGTTTGTAGCCCCTGTGCGTGTGAGTCACCGATTATTTAAATACACATACACACCCACAATGAGCTAATTATGTTACCTCAAAAAGGACTCTGATGTTGTGTTAGTACCACCAGGAAATGTACAAATCAAATTTGTTAAAAATATTTTTAAACAGTGATGTTGGGGGATAAAAAACATGCAAAGATTCAGTTACACGTTCCTGAAATGGGAAACCCTTTGGGATTCATTTATAATAGCACTTCTATAGTGGGAAAATCAATGACTGTTAAATATGTGGAGCATCAGAGGATAATTTGGGTCCAGAGAAATTATGGCATTGAACACTGTGGGCATAATCCCACTTAAGGATGGCGCTCAGAGTTTGCAGCTAAACAAAAAAAAAAAAAGAAAAAAAATTAATTCCAGTCCCTACAACACGCTCTCTAGAAAAGGCACAGCGTCCTCCATCAAAGTGAGAGAAGTTGTATTTTTGAACATTCCGACTCTATTTATTTGCTCATAACCATAATTTTACATGTATTTATAATGTATACATATAAGTTACACCCATATTCATATGTGCATGTCATTAATAAGTAAGGGTCCAGCTCAACACAAGCAGGTGTTGCGGACTCTCCTTGTCTTACCTGAGCGATGCCGCCCACCATCTTGCTCTTCACCATTACAGCCTGGTCATCCTGGGCATCAAAAGCAGCCTTCTGGGCCGCCTTCACTAGATTATCTGAGGCCTTCTTAACAGCGTTGCCAGCAGCCTGGAGAAGCAGAAAGCATCATGAATGTTTCGAACCTGACATGTGTTAGTTCATTAATAGTAATACAGAGTTCACTATGTGTTCAATCTATTTGACACAGCATAGAGTTCTGCCATATCACTGTTTTTACAAATTATTCTGCTCTCCACTTGGCCTATGTATGTTCATGATTCACTACATTATACTGTTGCGAAAACACTCATGGAAACATAACTGGTTATGTAACAATTCGTTGCACATGTAATGGTTCACATTCCTAAAAACAAAACCATAATTTGAACTCATAGGCCTAAATCTCCAAGCTAACCAAAGATCAGATACTTCAGCCAAAGCTGAGCCAACTCAGGACCTAACTGCTATCTTAGTGTATCATACGTCCTCAAACATGTATGATAGGGAAATGCAGACCTCCTGGAAAGACTGTGGTGAACCATAACACTGCTCCGGAGATGTCTTTAAAAGGCAATGCGGAGTGAATGAGTAGTTTGCCGATGATTCACTCGAAACAAAACACACATCTTAACTGACTCCTCTGGCAGCTCTTCCTCAAACATTTTTTTTCCCGTTTTGCCTTTTGAGGCAGTGATGACTAAAGATGTCTTGCTTGCTACTGGAAGAGATTCAATGCTCTGCCCGTACAAGTGTCAGGGCTTTACCTTTGTCCTCTTATCCAATTCTAGCATTAGACTGGCCAGGACATGAGCCATAATCTCACTTTGTTGCCTGGGTACGGCACTGTCAGAGTGGAGAGAGATATATATATTGTTTATATTTTAACATCAGCATGTAGTATGTTACTGCTAAGAGGCTCACTCATCTGAACATTTAAAGCAACTATGACATAAGGCAGAACAGGTACACCAGTGTGTGAGACAAAGCTGGTGTCCATCCAAAATTTTTTTTTTCATGCTAAAATGTCCGAATGAATTTGCACGGATATAAAAGTGCAACTTAAAATGCGTGCACAAATACTGAGAAATATTCACTCAAGTAATTAACACTTAGTGCTTCCTTCTTTGTGCTTCCTTGTATTCTCTTCACAGTCGTGTTTAGGTATCCTTTAACAGTAATTTTTCACCCTACAGCCACAATAAACAATTGAATTAAGGACATATGCAGTACTGTGCAAAAGTTTTAGGCACCCTATTATTATTTTTCTTTTTTGTACAAACGTTGTTATAGATTTTTATATTATCGAGTCAGTACAAAAAACATTTTAGATTCACAAACATTACTTTTCTAGCACAAAATTAAATGTTACAGACAAATGTTTGTATGTCAGTAAAAAAAAGCAGCATATTATGTAAGAGAGACTTCTCAGACAAAAAAAAAACCCCACAATGAAGTCTGCTGGGTTTCGCTGCAAAAATAAGAACCAAGTGCGACAGTCAAAGTCTCCAGAAGAACCGTGACTGCTTCTGCAACATGCTCAATAAAACTTACAGTTCATTTCCTTATAAAACTGCACAAATTGTACCGGAGACTACTATATTAATCTCTTTGTTATACCAAATATTAACTTTGTTTCATTTACTACTGTTTACTGCTCTTTATGATATTAAAAAAAAAAAAAGTAGAAATATCATTCTTTTGAAGGCATCTGTACTCTACAGCATTTCTTTGCATCTGCCTAAAACCTTTGCACAGTACTGTAGGCCTTGACACATTATTTGTTCCTAAAGACCTAGAACAAGTCCTAACACACTTTGTGTATCTCTATCCCAACCGTCTGTTTATTCACTCTAGCTTGTATTTACATGATCTCTGTCAAGAATGAAGAAATGCTAATAAAACAAGAAATGCTAATAAAAGACAAGAATATGCAACACGTCCCTTCTATTTGTGAGGAAAGTGAAAAGAAATACTCTATAACCAAATAAAAAGTCATACGAATAGCACATATAACACACATTAAACCCTCATATTCTCTCCACGGGTAAAATAAGTAAGTAAATAAATAAGTAAATAAATCCTATAATAAACATCTTGGTCAATCCACAATGCTAAAAGGCTCAACAGGAGTCAACTGTAGGCCCTCAATTATCCCCGACAGTCTCAGAGTGAAGAAACAATGTGGTTGAGGAAATCCTCAAACCACACATGAGCAGGGTACAGCTGCTGCTACACATTCGGAAGACTAGATGGCTATTGATGCACCTTATAATTAATTGAGGAAATGCTAATGGTTGGATGAATACCCAAGACAAAAACACGCTAAGCACCATTAAATGTGCATTTGCTCAAGTTAAACACTACATAAACATACTTGCTTATAACAGTGCAATATCAGAGTGACTGTCATTTTTAATGTAATGAAAAGATTTAAAACAAAAAAAACAACAAAGCTAACAGTACAAAACTGGTAGCTGATCCATGCTGGGGTATCCCAGAGAAAACAACTGACCCACAGGATGTGTATAATAGAGCTAAACATAGAATGACCTAAGCTTAATGGGACAGTTGGAGATGGATTGGAATGCCATGTAAGCCTAGATGGTAAGACCAGAGACTATTCCTGGCTCCAGATGCACCTCTAACAACGCACACACTTTGTCGTGTGGATGGACGGAGAAAAAAAAACCCCTATGAGTCTTCGATATCAGAGCATCGGAGAAGAATGATGCAGAGAACACACAAGGAATGGGATTGAAATCGGAGAAAGAAACAAAGAGAGAAAGAATAAGAGAGAACAATGTGTGTAATACAAGGCTTTAAATGTCTCAAAAACTGACTTGGTTTTTTTTTTCCCCTAGTCTTTGGCATGTCACTGCTAGCTGAGTGCCCTAGGTTACTGCTCCTCCTGCTGAGAGTACATACTCTCAACTCGTTCACCTCCCCACATCCCCAACTGACCTGCAGCCTCTTCATGGTTTGCGAGTCCTGGTCAGCCTTGACCTTGCAGGCCACAAGAAGCTGAGCTGTGGATGCAGCCACCTGTTTGGCTGAAGAAATCAGCTTCTCCTCACTAGCATGGCCTTGTACTGCCGAGTTTGCCGCCTCACACAGGTTATTGGTTGCTGCAGCAACCATGCGGGCCTAGAACGAAAAGAATAAGCATGGTTACATCATCAAATCTTTCATTTATCTGTCTACTGTGAATATCAAGTAAAATATAATGCCATGAAATGCTGTTTTCCCAGATGAGAAAGAACGCTTTGCAATTTGAATATTCGTAAGAGCTGGAATTCTTAATGATGGTAAAAGTGAAGTCAGAGATTAAGCTAGAGGGACTCTGTTAAAAAGATGTTATTATTCAATATAGAAAATGCGAATACGGTATTTAAAATAAGGTTTGAGTGACAAACAACCATTAAATTAAATGTTAAGTTCCAATTGGTATCATCTCTTATTATGAAGTGACCTTTACAAATATACAACAATCTTATCCAAGTTTCCAATTACGGAGACATGCTACTGTTTGTGTTGCAGGGCTTTCAAACACCATCTGCCATCTCTGAAACTGATTGCCCTAACTGTAAGCGGGAGACATTTATCCAATCTAAACAGCACTTACAGCTGAAATGAGACCCTGAGACCACTGTCCATCATCAACTGCGTTTGCTGGGCTGGCGCCGACCTAAGCAGAGAAGGCAAACACACAGATGTTATAAACAAATGTCTTTTCCCCCATTAAAACTGCTCATTTAATCCAAACACCACCATACTATTTGCTAAAATGCACTGCAATTATGTCTACTGCTCAAAGTCTTAGTATATGAGGGGTGCTCTCACCTTGCCCTGGGCCACCAGCTCTCTCTGTGCGGCAGATGCCGCCTTCACCAGCGCACTAGTGGCTGCAGCGATGGACTTGGCTGCCTCCAGAATCTGCTCCTCAAAGTTCAGGCTCTCGTCAGCCTCCTGTTCAAAAACACAAGCCAACGGCACCATCATTTCTGTCATATGGCAGAGATTTTACTGGATTTTTTTTTCAGCATGATGGATGAAAAACGGCACAATGGCACCAGGGCTTATTGTCTGATGGCGTCGTAAATGAAAATGATTCATAGCATGCAGCATATGAGAAATCGAGTTATCAAGAAACCCAGATTTTTATATTTCTTACAATTTCAGGTTTACCTTTCTTCCCAGGGCAAACTGTGTAAAGCAAATGAGAACAGGTAGACATGTTGATTCCCAGAAAGTTGCAGTCACAATGCATCAACAATATCAAAGCAAGGCAAAGTGCCTTTTCAACCTGCCATGCTAAAATGTCATAGCTAATGTAGCATAACTGTGTATTCCCGCTAATAATGTGATCTTAGACACTTCCCCTGGTCATCACCTCAATCAAGAGAGGGTTTTCCCTCACAGTAAGAACACCATTAAATGTGGTAACCAGGTCTAAGACTGAAACTCAACTATGGAACAGTTAAGCCTGTAGCAGGTGGCTGGCTTGGGTGTGACAGAGCTGAAGGCGCTGGAAAAATCCCGCTCACCTTGGGCTTGGCTCGTGGTTTCAGCTGCTCCAGTTTCTTGGCGGCAGCTTCGATGGCGGCCGCTGCACCCAGCAGCTCGTTCTCTGCGATGACTGTGGGATCCTCGGGGTCCACCCATTCAGTGCCTGCCAGATAAACAGAAAAGCTGAAGATTAGGAAAGTAATGCTGAATATGTAATCAGGTTAAAAATTGGTAGATGGGTCAGATATGCCATTTTAGATCTTTTGATCTCGTCTGCTGCGTGACGAAGGCTTTATTATATTAGAGCATTACATATGTCTGAATTTGGGGGATGAATTTTCTTGACTGTTATGAATTTACAGACTGTTAGAAAGATCCATATAGATTCACATATAGCATGTAACTTTGTGCAGGTTTCAATAGACACGTTGGATAGGGTTTTATGCTTACTGACTTTTACTGTGACCGCTGAACTTCTTGGTGTCCCATCATAACTTCTCTTCATATGTTTTACCCAAACATTTTTTAAAGAATCAGTAGTACAAGTTATAAATCTCCCATCCACTATCACACAAACATGCACCCCACCAACTACCCTTCAATGCTCCAACACTCAGTCATCTGTTAAATTGAGATGTGTGTATTAGATAGTGTATTAGGGTTTGTTTCTGTGAGAAAGAACAGAGGGTATGTGCGAACGTATTTTACTTTCCTAACCAGGCAATAACAAAAAAAAGCCACACAATGGTATATATGAGGCATCACGGGTAGCCTTGAGGGTAAATCTGGCTGTGGGCGTGTGAGAGAAAGAACACAGTGTAAGGATGGGTTTGCAGTGCATCTTGTTAGCTATAGACATGTTTTTATTTCAGCACCTTTCATGGCTTCAGCTGCCTGGATGAGCTCAGTGACGGAGCCAGCCACACGCTTGGAGAAGATTGCCAGCTGCTGCTTCAGATCGTGAGTTGGCTTTTGGATAATCTGGAGAAATATGAAGAAACAAGTGAGGAAATGGACGACACATAGCTTTCTGCATTAGGGGAGAATAACAACCAATAAAGAACATGGCAATGTGGCTGAATGTTTAGTAATACAGTGCATGACCTTCTTTCTTACAGCAAGCGTCCATTTTATCTCAAACTCAGACCAACATGTCATCATTCACATATTGACTTCACGAAATACTACCATTTTCTTGATTTACTGACAATTTTCTTGTTTTGTCAGTGTGTGTGAGAGAGGGAGAGAGAGAGAGAGAGAGAGAGAGAGAATGTCCTCAGAGTGTCCTTTAGAGCTGTGTTGGTGAGTAACAGGTGCCTGTAATTAGTTTGGTGGCTATGAGGGCTGGCATGCAGGTCACTCTCTGCCCATTCAAATACAGCACTAAGAAAAGCCCCAGCCCCAGCAACACACACACACACACACACACACACACACACACACACGCACAAAGAGCAAAGAATAACACACACTCCTTAAAATAACTACACACACCAAGTTATCATCAAATCAATATCGAACACATTGCCTGAAAGCAGACGAAACCTCACATGCACACAAACAAAATCTCAACTTTATACATTAAAATGTTCAGCTGTCAGAGCTTGACATCGGTTTTTAATGTAACGTATGGCGACATTTCAAGTTCTGATACCATCACCGCATGTTCAGGTGCCTGGTTAATTCGTTATGATTACACACTGAAATCATTGTCATTAAATAATTCACTGCATGTGTGAAGCACCTTCATAGTATGATCTGTAACTAACTGTATTGCACGTTATCATATAAACAAACAGAAAATGGCTTTATCTTTAATTCTATACGCCTACATTCCTTTACATATATAATTTTTTGAATATAAAAATCAAAACAAAACAAAACAAACACTTTTTGGGCAGGATTAGCATTAGCTTCAATTTCATAAGGTGTTCATTAGCATTTGATCATACTTATTAAAAAACTGACCCTACAACAGCATGTTTCTGTGGATAGTCAGACGGGTATGATGCTCACATAGCACATTACTCACTCCTCAGTCATGCATATTGTTCTGTAGAAAAACATTTGACTAAACACGGTTGTATTAAAACAGCAATACTCAAACTCTTGAGCCATGTGTGAGTGGATAAGAATATCTCTTGGTGTCAAATGCTGTTAAACTTTTCGGATACACACAATGAAGGGCACACACTCGTGCAGATCATTCAGCTCCTACTCACCGGCTACCACAGTGAACCAACACACACATACATATATACACCCCAGTAGTACAGAGACAAGAGATTAAAAAGGGTCAGGAGAATACTACTCACAAATGCAGGTTATTTAAAATAATAATAATAATAATAATAATAATAATAATAAGATGACTGTCACATATACACGTTACAGCACAGTGAAATTCTGTTCTTCGCATATCCCAGCTTGTTATGAAGTGTGCCACAAATAATGTTTGACAGCTTGTCAAGTACCCAAGCTTAATCTACACAGGAAAATGGATACAATGATTTGGACTTCACCCCAAGTGAACCTAAGTATGGAGCACACCATGTGTAAAATAGCAATCCACTCTTGGGGCCAAGTATCCAATAACGGGATGGTTTAACATGTTCATTAGTTCCTGGTTTACGATTCAGAATGGTGGGGAAAGACTTCTTGTAATCTGTAGAATAAGTGCCTTGTCAGTAAACCTGCTTTGAATTACAGTCTTTAGCTGAGATCCTGGCATGTACCGAGCAGAAGTAAAGTGACATCAATTAAATAAGTATTGAAATCAATACCTATTATCACAAAAACTGTGCACAGAGAAAATTACATAATGTTACAACTGCTGTGTGATCAATCAAACAGTTCAGAAGGGTTTCATTTGCATAAAAACAAGCCTGCAATATCCATCCGTCCATCCATTCTCCACACCACTTATCCTACACAGGGTGGCAGGAGCCTGAAGCCTATCCCAATGAACTGGGTGCACAAGACAGGGGATAGCAGGGCACAATCACACACCCGTTCACACACTGAAAATTTGGAAATGCCAATCAGCTTACAAGGCATGTCTTTGGGGAAACCCGCAAAGCACAGGGAGAACACGCAAACTCTGCGCACACAAGGCGGAGGCAGGATTTGAACCCCCAATCCTGGAGGTACAAGGAAAACGAGCTAACCTCTAAGCCACCGTGGCCTCAAGCCTGCAGTAATGAGCTCCTATTCAAACGAATCTAGAATTAGCCCTTGGTACAGACTTGAAAATTCAACAAAGTGTGTATACACTGTCAAATATATGATACGGTAAAACATAGTGAGAACGTAATACAGGAATTCATTGTGCAGACCACTAAGGGAGACCGGAAGCAGAGATTTTGGCCCACTGTTGCTGGAGTGCTACACCGAAATAACAAGCAACTCAATGTCAAATGACACTAAATATTCCACACATGCCATTAACGACACCCCCAGAAGTCTTAAGACAACTGTGCGTGTGTTAAGGAGCTAGAGGATCTCCCTGACTGCAGCAGCTGTAAACACTCGAGTCAATAAGGGGCACTAACTTACCACAAGCACGTGTTCCAGGAGAGCCAGGTAGCCGGTGGCGCACTCCTTTCCGAAGCGTAGAGCACGAGTCTGAACCTCCGGATTTACCTCTGGGTGGTAAGCTGCTTGCTGCAGGGAGAGAGCAATAAAAAAAATAATAATTACGTAACCAGGATGACAACTCCAAGCTGAGCGCTATGGGCTAGGCTGGAAGTGTTTGTGTCACCTTGCAGGAGTGCAGCATTTCTGCGATGGCTCTTCTGCTCAGGTTGGCAGTAGCGATGATGTCCTCCTGGCGACACGAGTTTCCAGCAGCCACTGCTTTGGCTGTGGCCTGTGTGATGCCTTTGGTCATGCGGATAAATTCCTCAGGAGTAGCCGTCTTTGGAGGAGGATCTGTACTGCTGAACACCTAAGGGACAACATGACACGGAGTCATTGAAAACCGTAACAACAAACCAGTAATATTCAAAGTAGGACCTCTAAATACTGATTTAACGCAACTACATGTTATTGTTTTGTATCATTATCTCAGCATCATTCCACAGTCCTGTTGGACTGATCAGAGGGTGTTTCTCTGACAAGAGCGCTGGCTGTAATTCAAATCACAGATTTCTGTTAACGTGCTCATTCTGCTCCAGATAATCCGAGGCTAAAAATAAACAAAATTTTAAGCCATCTTCTCATTAAATAAGCTAGCGGACCACACGTGCTGTTCTGGTATCATTAGGGTTTAAACTTGGATCTCCTAACATAGTTAGCGCTTAAATTAGGAAATATTAAAAAGCATTCAATATTTCAGTTCAGTGACATCATCAGCTACCTTAAGATCATAGCTGTCTTGACCGGTCACTGGTAAGCTTACTAAATTATATAAACTGGTTTAGTCTGATCTTAAATAAGTGAGAGGATGAAGTGAAGGAGCTTCTCACAGTCAACTCCTGCTTGATGTGCTCAATGGTGGCCTCCAGTGCCCGCGTGCCTTTAGTAGCCTCGTCCTCCACAGCCTTCACTGTCTTCAGCAGGGACGTGACGTTCGTAACCATCACCTAAAGACAGCAACCAGTACTACGATTTAGTGAGTGCAAGTCTCCATATAATACAAGCATATATGACAAAATTAAGGCATAAGGAATGTAAACAGAAATGATAAATAAATAAATAAATAAACAAATAAATAAAAAGACAGTATCTTTTTGAATATAATTCAATAGTATCACCGGTATTTGCCTGGCCTTTAGTTGAGCTGATTAGTGATCAGTGTACTTTAGCACCAGTGAACTACCTTTGCAGAGCTCTTCAGCTGGAGCATGGCCGGATCATCATGAGGCTTGCCGGCTGCTGCCTTGGTGGCTCTGATGAGGTCACCCAGAGCTTTAGCCACATCTTTGACTGCGTTGATCAGGACCACCTGTAGCAGAGAGCACAGCTTTGTTACTGTGAATAGCACCGAGAAGACCAACACTGACCTCTACTGTCCACACACATTCACTCACTCACACGGAAGTAGTAGTGTACTAACTGAAACAAGGCAATATGGGCGTAAACACAATCAAATGTGCAGCAGTCATGAATGGAAAAATAAAGAAAAAAAAAACAAAAAGGTATTCATGGAGTAGTGATGTGGGTACGCAAATGAAAGTTAAGCAAAGTTGAAAATGGCTTCAATCTGACCAACATCCTAATGACTGATCATTTGTGCTTTGCTAAGAGGTTCTGTAATAGAGGACATATGGAGTTTTGGAAGTTGACAGCATGTAATATAGAAATATACTAGAATTATTACCATAAAATCTAATGCTTTAATGGAATTTTGTACCAGACAGTACAATACGAGGTTAATGATCAGGGGAGCAGGGTTGTGATATAAATGCAGAGACTCCTGTAGTGAAGAATAAGCCTTGTTAAACGGAGTTAATGTTAAACAGCAACAGAGCAGGAGCCTCACTGTCTGAGCATTCTTATACCAAGCAAACCTTGTCTAAAAAAACAAACAAACAAAAAAAAACCAAAAACAGCCAATGGCAGAAAGAACAAAGACCCAGAATGACTTTCGTTAGTGGCCTTCTGGACCGTATACAGCCAGACAGTTATAAGAAATAGATATTAAAAAAAACCTGTACGTATACTTCGCTGTATATTTTTGCCTCAGTGGCCACGTGTGCTTTTCCTGCAGTAAACAAACTATTTCCAGCATTTTCAAATGTTTTTCCAGGAATTTCTGAATGTTGCCATAGGAACAAGAGGAAGCAGAACTATGTGCCAAATTGCAGTGTGCACTGCCCGTGTTCTCCATAAGGCCGCAAAGAAAACCATGTTGGCCAACATGTGCGTCTTTCTTAATTCCCAGAAGACAAACATGAACACACACACACACACGTCCTGATGGGCAAAGAAAACACACACAAGCAGTACCCACATCCTGACCAACAGGAAAGCCACAGGAAGAAAAAAGCGTCTTGTTTGTTGAGAAGAGAACAGTTTGAAAAGTGGGAAACAGAAAGAAAGAAGAACTGAGTGCAACAACACTGTCTTATTCATTTAGCAGATGCTTTTATCCAAAGCGACTTACATTGTAATAAAAGAATATTTCACACAGCTAGTTAAAAACCAGCAGGAGCTTATACATCTGGTACCAGAATCATTGGCACCTTTGGTTAATATGGGTAAAAATATATCTTTGTGGTTCATTAGCTTACTGTACTCTCAAACTAAAGAGGAGATATATAAAGAAGTAAAATTATTGAAGAAAAACTAAAAAAGTAAGACAAGTTTGTTTTTTCCCCCTTAGAATAAAATGCCTTCAATTAAAGCTACACTTCTCTGATATTTTGGTTAACGGGTATATCCGAGGTTAAGCTAATTTACCAGCAAGACCCCATACAATGAATCTGGAGCTAACTGTATAAAGGAATAAAGAAAGAATTTCAAGACATACATAAAGGACACCCGTACCTGTGTCTCGGGGTCCTCAGAGCCCAGGCTGGCGGCCCCCAGCTTGACCACATCAGCCAGTTTGGTAATAGTGTTGACTGATGACTGGGCAGCCTGGGCCAGCTTCTCCTGACTGGCTCCTGCTCCAGACACCAGCAGCTTGGTGTCCTCTACCAGAACTTTAGCTGTCTTCAGGATGTTCTCTCTAGAAGGTATGGAGAATATTAAGATTAATAACATACTATTAATGTATATTATTATTCATAATAAAGCAGTACAAATCTGAGGGGAAAAAACAAACAGATTATCTTAAGAAATGAAATTTAGGAACTTCCCTATCTGGAGAACTGACCCAGACAGCCCCACTCAGAAAAAAAAATAACTGAAATGGATGAATTAAAATGGAGATATGTGATGTGAAGATGATGATGGTGAGGAAGATAGGAGGTGGGGCCTATTATGTTAAAATATGGTAAAATAATAGGTGTACTCAGTCATCTGATAGGATGTGTATTTCCTTGTTCTTTACTAAACGAAAAAAAAAAACCCTATAAAATGAATAATTAATGAATGTAACCATATATACTCCAATCATCTGACTCAACCCCCATAGGTGAGGTGAGGTAAGAGTGGCTACCTGGGCTCGTGAGCAATTGCTGATTGAATAAAATATTTACGTGAACACGTTTGTGTTTGGTAGTGAATTCTCATTTTACAGGAGAATTTCCACCACAATTCCTTGGCATCCCTGGGTGGACTCCAACATCTCTGTGGAATTGACTGTCTGAACTAAGGCGCAAAGGCAACTTCAAATTGGAGGAGTGAGATTTTTCTCAACAACCAAGACGTTTCTCCTGAACTTCAGCGAACTGAGATGTGTGATGGAGCGATAAATTTAGTAAGTGAAACTATTCCTTGGTTTGCTCGAGTAGAACCTGGGTGGCTGTGGCTCAGTCGGTAGAGTGGGTTGTCCACTAATCGTGGGGTTGGTGGTTCGAATCCCGGCCCGGGTGATCCCATGCCGAAGTGTCCTTGGGCAAGACACTGAACCCTAAGTTGCCCCCAATGGCAAGCTAGCACCTTGCATGGCAGCTCTGCTACCATTGGTGTGTGAGTGTGTCTCATTTGTAAGTCGCTTGTAAATGTAAAATGATATTTCTGTAAAAGCTGCTTTGAGACAATGTCCATTGTAAAAAGCGCTGTACAAATTGATTAACATTTTGAAAGCGGGTCCAGGAGACCTGCAGTATATGAGGTTTACGCTTAAGTTGCATAGAGTTTTAAATGTCAAGGACATGAGTATTGAGTTTATCATTAGTATAAGCGCAACCCTCTTAGAACTAAATTGTAAAGGGTGAAAGTGCACAGAACCGAGAAAAGTGGTATTATTGAATTGGAAAAAAAAAAGGGGGCAACTTCTGTATAATTAATTATATATATATATATATATATATATATATATATATATATATATATATATATATATATATATATAAGTTGGTTAAATTAATGCAGACTGATGTTTACAGGTACACCATGATGCATACTGCATTTTTTTTAACACAGCCATAAAATTGATGATAAAATCAAGTGGGGAAAGTGGTTAGTTGACTTGTTTGCCCCATCAGCCAACTATTATTTGAAACGACAATCAGTATTTTACACAGAATACAGTTAAACATTCAGCTGTAACCAGGGCCGAAGTCTTCAGAGGTCATATTATTATGAATCCAAGTGTTTTAGGAGACCATGAAAGTTTGGAAACCTGTGATCAGCGAAGGTCTCTGCATTCTCCCTGTTAAGTGTACCCGCTGTGGCAAACATGATGGTGGTGTCAAGATCAGCAATGATGCCAGACACAGTACTGGCAGCTGTGATACATGCCTGGGTACCACGGTTACCGGCCTGCAGCGCAGCCAACACATGAGACACCTGAAACCGAAAGCAAGAGAGAGAGGGGGACAGTTTTGATTTTAGACATTATCAATACTTTAATAATGTAGGAATAAGTGAAAAGTTAAATATGCAAATTACACACTTGAATATCACAATAAACCCTTAACTATTTCTGGCTAACTCTGAGAGACAATCTGATGAAGTATGAGGCAGTAAGGGAACACTTCACTCACTTTCTCAGAGACTTTGCGAGCGGCATCAATGAGCTCTTTCTTGGTGATTGAATCGTTGGGACTGCACTGCAGAGCTCCAGCCTTGGTGACTAATCCAGTGCAACTGTAGCCTAGATCGGTTACCTGCTTCTTAATGTGAGAGCCAATCTAGAAGTGTGCAGGAAAGATAATGACTTCATTACACACGTATATATGCACCAGCAGGCACAAAGTGAGGCTGCAGATCCTTCCACACACAAAAATATACACTGAAGGAAATAATCAATTCAAATGGGACCACTGAGAGAGAAAAAGTGCTACTGGGTACCTCATCACTCTCAGCAGTGATGACGGCACATTTAGCCTCTGATGCCAAGTCACCAAACTCGGTGGTCAGCTGATTGGCCAGGCCTCCAAGTTCATCAGGGTTGGTGTTTGATTTGGTTACCTGGCGAAGCAGCAAACGAATACCAGAAATTAAGTTTATATGGGTTTTTTTAACGATTTATTTATTGTTTTTTAGCATGACATAACCTGAGCTTGATTTTGTAAAATGCACTTATTTAAAAACACTGTCTCGATTGCATAACTGCAGTCTTAATCAACTTGGAATTAGTCAAAAGGAACATTTAAACACTAAGGACGTACCATCTCCTGCACAGTGACTGCAATAGCCTTGGCTGTCTTCACCATAGTAGTCTGGTAATCCACAAAGGTTCCTTCAGGCTCCACTCCAGGGTCCTCCAATTTGTTGAGGGCCTGAGTGATAGAGTCCACCATGCCTCCTACAGCTCCTGCTGCACTGGCTGCTTCAGACATCGTACCTCCCAGGTCATCAACAGCCTCTTTCATCATCTGCACAGATTCCTCCAGGGCTTCCTGGGTGTGAGCCGCCTGGGAGAAACACCAAGGAGACGAACAATAAAGCTCACTCAGTCTTACTACTGATTCTGGAGCAAGGGATTTAAGCATATTAAATAGCTTTTTATGGACAGGAATACGGTATGTAACATATGTAATATCAGACTTCTCTGCATATAAACAGAGCTTTACCCTAAACACTCGAATTCCAGGACTTGTACATGGTGTTCAGCAGGATTCAGAGAAATGGCGGTTAATCTACAGGTGAAATCTTTAACGATAAACGCACCTTAGGGTTGCCGCCTGCTTCCTTGGCTGTATAGAGCATCTGTAAGGCAGACTCTGCCAGAGTCTTTGTCTGGTCCAGCACGCTCATCTGCTGCTGGCTGTTCAGGATTTTCGACGCAGTGCCAATGGATGCCATGATGAGCGGCTCGAAGTAGCTCGCCATCTGGGACACCTGCAAGACCAAGAACAACCACATGGTACCACGACACAGAAACCCTTGTGATCGGAAGGAGGAACAATGCAAGGGTTATCTGTAAAGATGATGGGAGGTGTAAAGAGTACCTTGTGTCCCAGCTGGGAAGCATCGGAGCGAGCTGCAATGGCCACTGGGTCGATCAGGTGGCTAATCTCCTGCACTGAGGCTGCCATCTGCTCATGCAGAGCCTGAAACAACAAACATGTTCTCTGCTAAATTCAATTACCATTACTGACTCTCAATAAAAAAAAAAACAACAATTTAAATGAATGCTAATCGCAACAGATACTAATTTATGGTATGACAACGGGTATATTAAAAATAAATAAATAAATAAAACAAAGTTTCCTCTGGAAATTCCCAATAGGACTTAAGCTTTACAGGCTGTTATTAAAGGTTTAAAAAAAATTTCCTGTTTCCTTTCATTCTCTAAGTATGTAATGGGTGTGAATTCTGAAGGGACGACACACCTCATGGGAGATGTCGTCTCTGGGTGCGAGTTGTTGGCTAATGGCAGCAAGAGAAGCCTGGTCCACTTCACGGATGCAGTTACTGAGAACCTCAATGGCCTCGTCACACTCTCTTTGACCTGGAGCCTTATCTCTGTATGGATTCAACAAAGAGACTAGCATCAGCACTGAACTCCAGAAGCACTAAACTGACAATAGTTAGGCAACAGCTACTAATGACTGAGAGAATCTAGACATAAATATCTCATGTTAAATATCTAGAAGTAGCAGAGTCAAGAAAGTTGAAGAAAAGGGTCAAATAGCATTCTGTTCAAGTTTACAGAAAACCACCTACTCCACCGCATGTTAGGTTTTGGGACATGAACTAACTTGGTGCAGTTTCAGTTTAGTACTGTTACTCAAGTTCACTTTATTGTCATTTCAACCATATACAGCAGGGTACAGTACAGAGTGAAATGAAACGTTCCTCCAGGTGCTACATAAAACAACCACATGAGTCGACACAGAACTAAATACGATCTAAACATTTTTACATAAAGTGCACGTGCAAACGTGTGCAAACAACACAGGACAGTACAATACTACTAAAACAGGTCAATAGGCACAGTAAGTGACAGTGTAGAGCCGACCAGTACACAGTTTTAGTGTGGAAGCGTCCGATATAACAGGTAGTGTAAAAGATAGGTGCCAAAGGGTAACAATATAATTTAAAAATGGTATAAAGATAAAAAAACATGCTATGACTCAGTATTCAGCAGATTAGCTTATACCAAATATGTGCATAGCAGTTACTGTGGTAGCAGCCAGGTAAATTGTATAATAGTGGCAGTAAATTAAATATATTTTTATAAATACATTAGCAGCAAAAATGCAAGAGTCAATGCAGAAATGTGCAAATATTGCAATGGGAGTGGAATGGTGTTCAGTTCAGTGTGTGTGTGTGTGTGTGTGTGTGTGTGTGTGTACTGGCTAGCCTTTAAAGTATGGCACTACCTCATGTTGGTGATGAGCTTCTTGATGGAGTCAGACACGGTCCTGGAGTGGCCGGCCAGCACTGACCACTTGGGTGGGTCTTTGGGGTTCACAGCCAGTGAGCGTGCGGTCTGGATCAGACCTGTTGAGCTCTCCAGCATAGTTTTAGCTGCAGCCACAATGGGCTCCATGGCAGCCAGACCCTATGTGTGCACACAAACATAAAATCATGTCAATCTATGACATAGATCTATGACCTAATTTTTATTATTTATTAAGTAATTATCCTATATCCTAATTATGGGCCCAGCCTAAGGTTACACAAAACTCAAGGTTACACAAAAGATGATTACTTAACGTGATTAGCTTGTTTATCTTTCAAAACAACAGGATAAACTTCAATTAGGAGGGTGCACAATACTACAATCATAAATAACCGTTAGAAACACAAACATTCAGCCTGTATTCTGGTCAGTGTTAGATAAAACAGATAGTTATACTGTAGATGTTTGTAATATAAAAGGTTATGGTACCTCTGGGCTGATCTGTGCAGGCACACTGGCGAACTCTGGGTTGGAAGCAAACGCAGCGAGATTATCCACAGCCTCGATCAGCGGCCCTGTGGAGGCCTTGCACTTCTGCCTGTTCTCCTGGTTAAAGGCTCCATCCAGGGCCTGAGCACACACAGTCAGTCATATCCACTTATACTCGGTGTACAAATTAACTTTCACACACACCTCAAACATTCAAATCACAGATAATCCTGAACCTAGCAGCTAATATTAAACAAAGCTTCTCAAAACGTGCACAAGAGTCTGGTTCTTCTTTAGAACTTGTTGGTAAATTTTATAATCTTAATCCATAAACTGAAAAAGTTTGTTTGGCGTGAACACTCACTTTGATTGACTTGACAAGGTTAGCTGTGCTATTTGCCACTTCTTTGGCACTCTGGACAAACTGTCGCTTAGCAACAGGGTTTGACGTTTTGGAGGAGGCGAGGCGGCAGGCGTTGCATAGGGCGGAGGTGTGTTTGGCAACAATCGTGGCAGCAGAGAGGACCTTGAGAAATGCAGAGGTGTGGAAAAAAAAAAATCTGAAAAGTCTGATGACAGATTTGACCTTTGAGGATGACTTTTTAAGCAAACACACACACACACACACACACACACACACACACACACACACACACACACACAAAACCCCACCAAACAATCAAAAAAAATCTCTAGAATATTCAGAATATATACTGTATATTTTGATTGTCGAAATATTAAAAAATACTGGAAATGTGCTTGTCTTGTGGTGTGATATGATGAGCACTGAATTTTCCTGCCTGATGCAAGCAAAAGGCAAGAAACATAGCTGGAGGGGGAAAATATATCAAGATCTGCTTTCCCTTAAAACATCTTCAGCCGGTTTGTGTTTTCACTGCATATGCTTCTGGTCTGTGCACAAATGAACCAGCAGTATACAGCATGTCTGACTGACTATCTCTAGTCATGATATCGGATTATTTCACCAACAATACTTGTCGGAGGACACCATTGGGTCTTTTCCTAATCGCCTCGTGTGGAAAAATGCCAAATGTGAGACGATATACATTTTCAAAATCTGTCAAGGGATGTGTCATGCAGTGACAGTACGTATAAAAAGGCTAATCACTGCTATCCAGTCTAGCTGTGGAACTTGGTGAACATCTAGGATGAACGGTACCTGGGACTGAGTGCAGGCGGGGTCCACCAGGTTCTGACAGGCCATCTGAATGGATTGTTTGGCTTTGGCAAACTGAGCCGGATCCACCAGACCCTTTTGACCAGCATGGCTGTTCGGGTCAGACACACCCACCATGTAGGCACCCTGAAAGAGAAAGGGGAGAGCTCAATTAAATCAGGAGTAGCACTTTAAATCAGTCCCTTCAGGATTTTGGGATCGCTGAACTCGACAGAAAATCAAATAAACGCTGCAATATGCACAGGAGCTTGCAATGTTTCAAAATTACCACAGATTTGATGTCCTCGCAATGCGCATTCAGTCATAGCCTCTTCGATTCATGTGCGTCAAACACATCTAAAAGGTCTCATTTACCAACAAGCATCACTCCGAAAGGCAGTGCAAAAAAATGTATTGCAATTGTGATTTTGACAATTCAAGAAGTTTTCTGCAAAAAACAAAACGAAACGAAAAAAAAAAAAAAAAAAAAAAAACACAAAAACCTCCACAATTTTGCATCGCAAGTCTTGAAAAAAGTTGCAGCGAAATCGAGCATTTCTGTCTGCAGCAATTTCAAAACAATTCGGCGAAATCCCGTATGGACTGTTGAATAGATATAGGCTCCACATCCGGAACTAGAGGAATCTGCTTCCAGCTTAAATGCAGTTTGTCAATGCAGGAATTTGTACTTGAGTACTGAAATTCCTGACCATATATCTATTACCAGTGGAAGGTTAATAAAATCCATTCAATGCTTAAAATAAAGAATCTACAAATTGTCATATCAAAGACACAAATAACACAAACATCTAGTGTCTTTTCTGTCGATCTGTAAAAAAGGAAGAAGGTGTATTTGTGATCCAAAGGCAGTGTAATTATCCTACAGACTAAATCATCAGCCCTCTGCTGGTCTCGTTCTTCTGCCCGTTTTCCAGGTTAAAGGCCAACCAAGCCCTGCGCACACACTGTCACATCCACTTACTGCCCGCGTGTAAATTCTCCGCTCATACAGAGACGGCTCAAATCACGGCTAATTTAACAAAGCTTCTCAAAAAAGGCAGGGAGTTTTCAGGAGAATAAGTCTGATTCTTCTTTTGACCTTTTTTTTTTTTGTTGTTTGGAGTTAAATCCTATAAAAGAATTTTCTTTTTCACAGGCTTAGTTCTGTTCTCACCGGAAGAGCCACATCATCTAGTTCAGCTTCTCCCACCATCTGCCTTGGCAACAACTCACAAACACACATACATACACAAGCGACTCCAAATCAGTTTCCTCAGTATTGTTCCACTAGAAATCAATGTTGTAATAAGAGTGAGAGATGCTGAGCCACAAAGGCAGAGTGAACACTTTTATAGCAGCAGACCGAGAGACGGGGAACATTTAAACATGACTCATCATCATTCCCTATCAAAGCCATTAAGAACTTCCACTGTGAATGTGGGTGAAGGGGGGGCGGCGATAAAAAAGAAAGAAAAAGAAATCAAGACACACAGCAGGATGGAACGAGAGAGAGAGAGAGAGAGAGAGAGAGAAACAAACCTTCTGTAGTGGTTTTGTTCTGTCTGTTTGGTCTCTAATGATGCATTTAAAGCCCCTCAAGCCGCATTTCTGCCTCTTCACTTTTTAATGATTTACTCATCTTCTCAGAGTTTACATTTACAAAAAAGTGATATCTTTAAAACTGTACAAGGACCTGGATAAGAGGAAGAATTGTTAGAAATCAAACTCGCTGCACTGTCCATCAATACCAATACCTGTATCAGGTATCAATCCGGTAGCATGATCAGTTCCTGGTTTAAAAATAAATAAATAAACTCAGACATCAACATCTGATACCACTTGATACTATGTGATGCAAGCTTACTGTAAACTGCTGCCCTAAAGAACAGGCAACAACGATCTGAACACATTTCATGGTTAATAATGGCAATCAACACAACTTCAAACTGTGCACTGAGAAAACAAACCTATAGCATCTTCCTATAATGCCAAGAACCTACTGAAACATCCTAAAAATAAAATTCATTGCCAGAGGCACAAGGCAGACAAAAACTGTCTACAGACAACACTATGTGATTTCAAATATCTCACCTAATGAGTATGTTGTTCCTGATGATCAACTGCAACCAGTCACTGACATGAAAACTAAACAGCTACAGTTTATAGCTGAACTGAAACAAAACCCACTCTTCACTGCAACCCTACTCAAACCAAATTAACTGATGTAGCTCGCTAATGCACTTCGCTAATGCACTTCGCGTAAAATAAACTAGTTAACATTATAAAGAATGAACCTACTAGACTAAAGGCATGACCACATGGCCACTATGCAAACCTGTAAATTAAACAGAGCTTATTTATTAATACTGAGTAGCTTACTTACTTCAGTGTATCACTAACGTACCAAAAATCACATACTCAGTCTGGGGGGAGATGGGAAAGTACTGATGCATCCCTAGTGTAAACCCTCACAAAAAAGCATTAAAAACACTGAGAGAAACAAGCATTACATAAACACACGAAGTGAAAAAGAAACATAGTGAGTTATTTGCAACTCCTTTCCAAATTCCAGATGTGCGAGATACCAAGAGACGGACACATGTCACTCCACACCAGTCTAATTAGGATGAAGAAATGAGGTATGAGTCGTCAGGGGAAGTAACAAACCTTTCCGATATGTTCAACAAAAACACACACTAAAAACACACAAACGCATGAATCCCTGCATGTACAAAAAGAAAAAAGCAAAAACAACAACAACAGTGATGTCTATTTACCTGAGCAGCAGCTTCGGTGAGGCCGCATAGGGCTTTGGAGGCAGAGCTGACCGCATCTCCAAACTCAGGCAGGTTACTGTTCTTTGCGTTTTGAGAGATGCCTGTCATAGCTTCACCCAAAACCTGCACGCCAAACAACATACAGTATAAACACATTTGTCTCACATACTTCACATACTTCATAGTCATGACATAGTCTTTACAAAGCCAACACAAGCAGAAAAATAAGATATGAAGTGGGAGGATTCGCTGTGTACCTTGGAGTTCTCCATCACACTGTCGATGCAGTCAAAGTAGCCCATGTCACTCACTGCCTCAGTTGGGTTCTCCAGCATGCCCCGCACCGTCTACACACACATACGCACGCAAATTTTAGTTAGTTTTTTTGGGTTTTTTTAAAAACCTAAATAAACTAAGATGAGCCTAAATAAAATTATTACAGTTTTTGCTGCATTTCTTATGTTTACAGCACACTGAAAGCTGAAAATACCTGATTAGATATTAAAACGATATTATAGCCTGTTACACCATTATCTTATTTATATATCAGTAGCTTCATTTTTTTTCTTGATCAGTGTGTTTAACTTTTTTTTATTGTATTGCATACTCCATATGAAGTGATATTACATTTTTAGCATTATAGTGCACAGGAGAACATTATAAAAGGAACACCACTATTCCACTATTCCTACTGTGTTTAAGCAAAACTAGAATTGTGACTGGTACTTGTTGCAAAACTGCAGCTACAGATATAAGCTCTACATGCTTTAACGCTGGTTTACACCCTTGGCATTGAGCGGTGCGTAAATGCTTAAGGAAGGGACCGGCATTCCCATGGTTTAAGTAGTAGTTGCAAAAATATGCCATTTTGACCATATGCTCACTCGTGCCGTAGTGGACTCGACAGGCAACGCACTCAGCTTCCACACAGTAAAACAGAGCAACTGTGGGTCTTTCAAACCCAAGGTAATGTGACAAACTAATAAAGGAAGCCCGATTGGATTGGAGAGAATATTTTTGCACCGCTGCCTGATTGGTTTGTGCCGCCAGCACCTCACCTCTTGATCAATCGCTATAAAGTTATATCGCTATACACTGCCCACTAGGACATAAGTACAGCATGCTGAGCTGGTACATGATGAGACAACTATAATGTCTGTAAACATGACCGTGTCCTGCTATATGACAGAATGCTGTACATGAATGACCAACTGGTGACCACTCAAACACAACTTTTTCAACGTCACACTGTAAATCTGAGCTGGTTTCACACAAATGAACTCTTCAGACATAAAGAAACAGAGAGAGAGATAAAGAGCCGACAAAAAAGCAAAACAAAAACACAAATGTGGAATGAGAGAAATACCTCGAGCTCCCTCAGTGCGTTGTCACATTCCTTCTGACCCGGTGCTTGCTGTGTACACATGGTGATCAGCTGGTTGATGCTGTCAGTCACGGCACTGTTAAAACCAACAGAGAAAAGAGGAGATGTGAGAGATACGAGATATGCATGAGATGAGGGAGAGAGGGAATGTGTGGGAGAAGGAGGGAGAGTTAGAGACATGGTGATGAGGAAAACACAGCGATTGGGGAGAGGGAGAGATACGGGAGTATAGAAACACAGTCCGCCCACACACGTTACCACGCACTAGCTCTCTCACTTTCTGTGCTGCTATTTCTCTCTCTCTCTCTCGCTCTGTGACTCAGCTAAGCTCTTGAGTGGCAGTAAAGGAGTTAGGTAGTCCTGGCTCTGAAAGGCCCGTCATACCCACTCACACACATTACATAATTGTTCTCTTTTCTTTTTAAACATAAAAACCAACAGGCCAAAACTCACAGGCTGTAACATAGGCTATTACAAGAAAAGAAGACAATGTGGTGTGTTTGTGTGTCTGTGTACACACACGTGGTTTTGTTCTCACTTGTGGGAGCACGTTGGAGGCCATTGTCAGTTTTCAAACCGCTGCGCAACACTTCCTACACTACATAAACAATACTGATGGTGCAAAATTTCAGAACCCTGCTAAAGGCAAATAAGGACATACATACACACACACATATACACATATACACACATACACATATACACACACACATATATATACACATACATACATACACACATACAGTGGTGTGAAAAAGTGTTTGCCCCCTTCCTCATTTCCTGTTCCTTTGCATGTTTGTCACACTTAAGTGTTTCGGAACATCAAACCAATTTAAACAATAGTCAAGGACAACACAAGTAAAC
>JAFFST010044974.1:124243-136441 GCA_022414735.1 Noturus placidus | reverse complement strand
ATAATAAACACCTTCATTTACAAATTGCATTTTGTGTTTACTTGTGTTGTCCTTGACTATTGTTTAAATTGGTTTGATGTTCCGAAACACTTAAGTGTAACAAACATGCAAAGGAACAGGAAATGAGGAAGGGGGCAAACACTTTTTCACACCACTGTAGTGTCTTACAAGTTCTGTACAGAATGCAGTTTTGGCATTACAACAAGCTTCACGAAAATGCACGACTGTGTTGTTTTCTAACAATGTCTTGTAAAGTCTCACATTTCAACATGTTCCCCCATTAATCACAGCTGTATGTGGGAGAAAACACAATTTATCATCAAAGGAGATAATGTCTAATTATTTTTCAAAAATATTAAAAAATTTTAATGTCCATGTAGTGTTTAATTATTTTTTGCTATCACTAGTAAACCTTTCAATAACTCCATCTATGGTGAGGAACACTGCTGGATAGATAGTCCTGGGTTTAGAGTCCTTCCTGAACCGTATTGATCAGTGGAAAAGTTGTTTGTTACCCCATACATACTACTTTATATGATGCTCAAAAAGGTAACACAATACATTAAGAGCCAGGGGGGTGTAAACTTTTCAACAGGATGATCCGTGTAAATTTTGTTTTTTTGTTTAAAGATCTTTTTTCCTCCATTTATTACTGCCCTTCAGACACTAAATAGGACAGTTACATGTCTCCCAGAAGACAAAATACTAACAATGAAAAGTTAAGCAGACCTACTATGTGTATGTATATATAAAAACCTCTCTCTCTCTCTCGCTCTCCACATATGAGAGATCTAAAGAGATGTCCATACAGTTTATAATCACAGTTATGACAACATTCATCCATGACATGCCAAAAATATAGTTGCCTTTGTCTGAATTTGATAATGATTAAAGCATCTGTCATTGTTCTCTTAATCACAGAAACGTGCCCCACCCAGTGGAAATGGCGCATGGGTCTTGCCTAAACTTCCCCTTCAGGACTTGGATTTTAAAATAAGACTTGGCTTCCTCAATTTTGAACAGCGAAGAGAGGGACAGTATATCCCAAATCAGGACATTTAAAAGTTCAAACTGATCAGTAAAAATTTCCCCACTGGACAAACCGGCGCACGAAGAAACTGCGTCACGATAAACTCCTGATCGTTTACAGCAACCATCCCTTCTGCTTCGCTGAAATGAGATCATTAAAGATTAGCATGCTGGATCTTGTAGAGGTTTGCTGCTGTGTCCACTCGTCAATGTGCATGAAGTATCATGTTTCAAGCACTGACCGTTTTACTGTGCGTATAAGCGAGTTACAGTTATGGATGCGCAATTGAAAAAGAGCTCAAATGTTTAATAATGCAAAATGTTCCTCGTGAACAAGAGCAACGTGGGGCAACGTCACATCTAAAACAATGTGTGAGAGTTTATTGCCTGTCACAGCAAAAATCAGGAAGAAACAAACCAATTTAGTAGAACTGAGGAAAAGTGATGTATCCAAAAAAAAAAAAAAAAAGCTATCCAATTTGTACTCAGTGGTGTAAGTGTAAATTACAAGACCTTCAAAACTTGGCACATTCGAGATCAATAATAATAATAATAATAATAATAATAATAATAAACTATTTTAGAGCACCTTTAACAGCAGCTTCTCAAAGCGCTGTACATGTATTATAAAAAAAATTATAAAAGGTTAATAATAACAATAATAATAATGATGCCAAAGGTCAGAGCTTTCCCAAGTTCAATAGGAAGATAGTTCCAAAGGGAAGATTTTAAGCGAGTTTGTGGAACAGTTCAATTACACTGTGAGGAGCGCAGTCTGTGATTTGGGGTGTAAGGAATTAATAAAGCAGATAAGTAATGAGGAGCCAAGCCATGTGTGAGCTTTGTTTGTGAGCATAATTTTAAAATCGACACAGGAACCTGACTGGGATCCAGTGCAACGACTCCAGAACAGGAGCATGTTAGAACATCAGAGATCTTCATGTCTGTACGTCTGCCGGCTGCTGAGAGAACATCAGGAATAGACAGCACACCTCATCCATCCCTAAAAAAGTGCAGGATCAAGAATGCCAAAGAATACAAGCAAAGAAACAATGACGACAAAAACAAAAAGCTCTGCCAAAACCAACAGTAGTTCTGAAATCTCACAACCACTTGGTGAATTCAAACTTCAGCATGCTAGGTGGAGCTCTCAGACGTGCAATTTGCATCTAACTGAAGCCTACGTTAAGTACAACAAGTGTGTGGTTTACAGTGAAACCAAATTTAATCATACATAATACATACTCGATGGAATTTTAGCCATGCTGAACGCTCAGTTTGCGTTGTGCAAGCGCAGATGCAGACACGGCCCCTATTTTAACACCATCTACAAAAAGAGGAAGAGCTCACATAGAGGCTCAACACAGAGGAACCATTTTGAGTCTGAAAGTGAAAAAGGCAAAACGCATACTTGGAATAAAAACCTCAGCTCTTAAGCCCTCATGAAAGAAAACATTCTGCATTTCGCTTGTTTCTTAGGCCAAGTGCTCAAACAGCTCTGAGGTCTTTGAAGGCTGACGTTAACCCGAACGATCAACACGTTTCAACTCGACGAAATTCAAAACACAATGAACATTTCACAATTGGGCACAAACTCCAGCGAGAACTCCGGAGACGCCGCGCTCGCCGACTGCTGCGGTTGTTTCGTGGTGCGCTTGAGAGCAGCAGTGTGCCGAGTTTCCTCAGTTAGCGATGCCACAGGAATCTCGTCATCCTCTAAAGCGCTCTCGTCACTGCTATTTCTCTCGACTGTCAGCACAGGTTCTATGGAGGGGGTCTGCTTGCATTCCGGCCGCCCATCCCAGCAATACCATCCCTAAATTTAGGAAATGTGGTGAGGGGGTAGACTTCACAGCAGACTCATGACAGGATTTTCACAGCTGCAGTCTTAAAGGGGGGGGGGGGGGCTGTTAGTGTGCATGTTTCACCATCATCATGTAAAAGGACAACATTTTAATAGACTGCACCACAAATCTAACACATGCTCTTCTGTGAAAAGGCTTAGTTCCTGGGCTTGAAATGAAACAGACTCGGTGAAGGGTGACTGAGACTCGGTTTAGTGTGAACGCGTGAACACGACATATGAAAAGTCTTTTCCTCTTAGGGGCCGTTTACACGACGAAGTTTTCAACTCAAAACTTTTTAATGTGCTTTGGGAGTTCATTTACATGACGACGACGTCTCGAGGCCTAAAAACGGGTTTTCGGAGTACAAAGTTTTTGAAAGCGTTGTCGTTATAGTCTCCGTGTAAACGAACAAAAACGACGGTCTGAAAAACGATGACATCATGCGCACGTGCATTACGTGTTCGGTCCATACACGTGCGTGCGTGCGTGCGTGCATGCGAGCGAGTACTTTAAAACAGCAGCACTGTGTTTGTGCTGCTGGAGATTTTGAGTTTATTGACGCTTCTTTAGCAAAGTCTACATTTCCTGTTTCACTACAACGATCAGCGGAGACGCACGTGTTACCAACGCCACATTATTAACCCACAACTACTCCGACGAAGGGTGTTCAAAATCGTATCATTATCTTTGTAATTGTATGTTTTGGGGTAAATCTGTATCCTTTTATTGCTAATAAAATATAGAAAGCAGACTGACTGCCAGTGTCTCACTGCTTGCACTATTTCTATTTTTTTCAGTATTTAACAATGAACGAGCTTTGTTAACAGAAGATGGGGTTGAAGACAGAAAAATCCATTTCCACAATGAAAAAAGAAAAAAAAAAAATCAAAACCATCTTAATGCACACTTCATGTACATTACAATATATTATGTAAGGGACGTCGCAGCATTTATTAACCAATAAAAATAAGTCAAATCTATGCTTGGACAATTCCTTATGACAATGAATCATTTTTCAAGTCTAACTATCGCGATTCGAAGCAATCGGACACTTTTTTCCTCATAGCTCCTCATAGCTCATAAACCATTGGAATCTTTTAAGAAATGTAAATGTTATTGTGCTTTTTATCCAGAAAACCCACTGTTTACTTGTATTTGTGTATAGGCCAGCCTTGCCCAGATCAATACGGCGGACATGTGTTCCATTACAAAGCGACATCGCCAACTACTGGCCTGGCATGCGTAATACTTTAGTCGTTTTCACGGATCTGTGTGAACGGGGATCATTTGGCAACGTTGTAGTCTGTATATTAAACTTTTCAAGAATGCAAAGGAAATACTTTTCCGTCTATAGTGCATCGTTATCGTATAAGCGTAACCCTTAAATCCCTAGGGTTTGCATCTGATTAGGTTGTATTGATCGTGTGGGCTTACAACTAGGATGTACAAACTCTTTGCCAGAATATGTCTGTCTCCTTGTATAAGCTTTACCCTCCCTATTTACTGGTCTTATCCCTCCCATAAAGTACTTTCTTAATGATCTCTAGGCGTTCGTGTGTAAAGTGAAACAAGAGGTGCTAGACCTGTCTGTCTAGGACTGTAATGTAGTTTTTTGTAACATCATCGGTACGTGTGTACACTTAGAGCTCAGGTCATTCGTGTACAGGTTAAGTAGAGTAGCAGCTGTGAGGATCAATCGTGAGTGATCATTAGACCTTTGGACATTTTATGTCAGTTCAGCTGGTTTTGAGCAGTTTTATCCATTTAGAAAAACAATAAATAAATAAATAAATAAATAAATAACCTGTAGCATGTAAACATGAATTATAAATACTCTGTAAACACGAGGTACCTGATACGTGTCTACTGTCATTTATTACTTTCAATGGAGCTGTGCTGGACAATTACTGGAAAAATGTACTGCATCTCTGCAAACTTCATATGTGGTCACATGAAAGCGATAAAAGCTGGCTTCCAGTACACACCTCTGACTTGTGCAATGCTCTCCGAGTCAAAATACTTCCAAACACTGCTCCTCTTTTTTTCAGATTGTCTTACTGTCTGCATGTGGATGTAGGGCAGAACAAATTGAGTGCAA
This sequence comes from Noturus placidus, assembly GCA_022414735.1. NCBI lineage: Eukaryota > Metazoa > Chordata > Actinopteri > Siluriformes > Ictaluridae > Noturus > Noturus placidus. Next base: position 131,467 of record JAFFST010044974.1, on the reverse strand, counting down.
GATCTCACCAAAGTGAGATAACGGCATGCGTTAGTGAAGGACATGTGATAAAATCCTGCCCAAAGGAATCATGTAGTAACTTTAACCATTTCCCCAATGTTGTGATACGATATTATACATTTTCAATCAGTAGGTTAACTACTTTGGTTTGACAGTTTGGGGCAAATCAGTCAACCTCAAATAAAACTGCACAAAACATCAGAACTCTTCAGCCTGCAACTTTCAGTCTAACAGAAAAGCATAACGTAACGTATCGCCTCAGCTAAGCACACGCTAACAACCTGATCTGTTCACAGAGTCAGGAAACCTAGAGACCTGTTGCAGCTTGTGCTTACAGTAAACCCTCTAATCGCATTCACATCGGCAGCACGGAGTCATAAAAATGTCACAAGACGAGACGGAAAACAAACCGTCCTAAGATACGAGAATGCAAATGGCTACCGTTTGTAAGGGTTATGAAGAGATAGAGACGTTGCTGCACTGCTGTGGAACTCTAGGGTGTGGGTTTGTGACGGAAGATAAACTGCTCATTATTTGCAAACAAAAAATACCTACTTCAGATTAAACGTTATACACAAAATAAATATGTCGCAGCATTAGCTGTAAATTAGAGCTCTTAGTTATACGGCTTTTAAAAATAAATAAATAAATAGATAAATAAATAAATGGAATGATTTCTTAAACAAAAGGACATCTCCGCTCCGAAAGCATCTTAATGAGAATGAAAAGGCACAGACGTGATTCCGGACAAGGCATATCCGTTTTTAAAGATGGGCAGTAAAGGAAAAGAAAAAAGGAAACAAGGAGCTCTATTATCGGAGATCTCAGAGCGGATCAGGATGTGTGCGCATGTGTGTTGGAACAGGCCATTGTTGAGGCGTTTAAAGCTGAGGTTTATAAAGCATCTCCGTGATTAACTGTGTGTTCTGACAACAAAAGCAGGCTGTATAACAGTATGAAGTGTTGCTACACAGTCGGAAGATCTGCCCCGACACTTCATTTACTGCCGTACACGTTTTAACGACAAGTTCCAGTCTTTCTGATCTCTCGTCATACACAACGAAACAGATTTTTCAGCTGTGGTTCCTTTCCACATGCCTCCCACCAGAGGCGTAACCTCGCCTGGGCATTTTGGGATGTAGAGCCGAAGATTTTTTTTCTTTAGCCCTGAATAATTCTCTATTTGGGAGTAGTTCGTCACTACGTAACTGACAGTCAGTAAAAGAAAACGATACTGTGTTGGCAGGAAAGCAACCGCTTTCTGGGTCAGTGACCGACGTCTTGCACAATCATGAAAGCACGAAAAGCACGAAACAGCAAATAATGACCAGATTCTAAATAATACCCATGTCTGCACTCAGCTAAGCAAGAGGTTCTTCATTCTAGGAAACCGACACTATACTGGAGCTTGAGACTTAAGCTGGTTCCAAATTCACACTGATGAGCTGCAGAAACAGACTATTTCCTGACTGTGAGGCGTGACAAATTTTGTAATGTGCAATACAAGCTGTGGCAATGCATAAACGTAGATATGTGGTCCTAGAGTGAATTGAGTTCCGTTATAAAAGGTCTCGATTCTGTTTGGTCAGGTGTCGGTTTTATTTTCGGTTTATTTTCAACAGCAGCTTTGACAATAATGCTGGCTGTAATTCAAATCGCACATAAGTCTTTACTGGTCACATATACAGCACAGTGAAATTCTTTTTTTTTCCTTCTTCTTCACATATCCCAGCATGTCAGGAGGTTGGGGTCAGAGCGAGGGGTCAGCCATGAGAGGGTTAACAGTGGCAGCTTGGCAGTGATGGGGCTTGAACCCCTGACCTTCTGATCAGTAACCCAGAGCCTTAACCGTCAAGCCACCACTGCCCCAAGCGCTAGTTGGAATACATTCGTTTCTATAGTAACATCTAATTCACAGGTACTTGTACGGCGAAAGTCTAATCTGCATAATCTAAGCCTAACAAACAGTTTAAAAAAAAACTTTATGTAACGAAGAATAACATTTATGGAACATTTACGTCTCCCGTGTCGGTGCTTCGTAACAGTAAGTGTTCTGATCACAGGAAAATCTTCAGGACAGACCGAAGATTTTGGGATTTCTGGTTCCTCTGTAACATGATAAGTTCTGTGTATTTTGTCTTATTAACTGTAAACTTCCTCAAAGGAAGGGAGTGACTGTTAGAAGCTGTTAGAACGGTAAGTGATAACTGAAACTAGCTGGTTTTCTGGATGTTCCATAATGTTAAATATAACTATAAAACTGAACAGGTTGTCAGGTCGTTCGTTAAGGAATAAAAATGCTGTGGAAATAAGAGCAACATAACTCTGTGGGTCCTGCAGTCTCTGGAAACTTCAGGGTCAAGCCACATTCCCACCACCCCGTTGTTGATTATTGTCCTGTAACAGCATGGCCTGTCATTTAAAAAACAAATAAATTATTTTTTTAAGTCAAGATCACTAATTGGAAATCATTTTTGCAATTGTGTGAAATTGAACTTAAAGTCTGAGGAGACTCAAATCGGTTATGTCCAAGGTAAGGTCTTCACACCCATACAGGTCAGACGTGATGGTTGAAGCCCCATCCATAATACAGCCTCAAGGAAGTAACGGTGATGAACCATTTCTCAGAACACCATCCATCCAGTGCTATTTATGTGACTTGAGTCCAACAGTAATAAAAAAGTGAGCTGCTCAAACGGGCAGAACGGCATGTAGTGACGTGATGCAAGGTGGTTCAAATGTGAACTGACAGACACAGTAGATGCCTCAGCGTGAAGCTCTCACTCTGCATGGATACAAAGGCTAAAACAGAACGCCGTCCAAGTTGGCCTCGTTACTGTCGCTCTTCGAAAACACACAAGGTTTAAAAAGGCATGGTAATTGTGGTGTTAAGTAGCAGCCTCGGGGAACGTTTTCCTGACACAGCTGTCTGCTAGCAGGCGCTAAACAGGCTTCCAACTGCACTGATTTACACCTTCAAAAAGAGTACACAAATAACATTCGGAGGCCAACAGCTCTCAGATGCAACATATAACAGACTCTGCACTCTATTGAACACTTTAGTTCACACGGGAAAGATAATCTTTACAAACGTAACTTTAGCTCAAGGTTAAGGTCATCTAGATGCATCCGACACGTAGACTCAAATACAGGATTACTTTTGTTAATAAGTTAGTAGTCAAGTTGTTTCACAGGTACCATATTTTCCGGTGTATAAGCCGCTACTTTTTTCACACAAAGTGCCTTTGAACACTGCGGCTTAAACAACGATGCGGCTAATTTATGGATTTTTACGGGCTAACGAGCTTCATGCAGCCGAAACATTTAGCCTAGGACACATCAGACCAATGAAATTACCGAACAGGTCACAGTGGACCAATGAAACGGTTCGAATTAAATCAAACGCACTCACACTAAATTCTTCAGATCAGTCATTTTGCGCTTCGTGCACACACCCTCATCATGGAAAAACACACGAACAAATGCGAATGATGCAGCTTTCAAGTTAAAGGCGAGAAATCATTTCCCAAAACTGGCCGCATGCGAAGAGTAACTTTTGCTCGAGTCTGCCAGTGGATCCTAACAGCGTGGAGCAGTGTCAAAAAATCTACCATCACCAACGGGTTTCGAAAGGCTGCACTGCTGCGTGATGAAGAGGACAGAACAAGCTCAAGGGGGAATTTGCCTCGAGACGTAAGTGACCTTGAGAGCAACAATGAAAGCGAGACTGAGGAAGTGTGATGAAGTTCTGAGGATGTTCAATTCCGACACTAAAGACGACGACTGTAGTGGTTTTAGTGCGCAGGAGGAAGATGAAGATAGATCAATGACTTTTCCTGATAGGCAACTGTATTTAAAAAAAAAAAATTAACCAGCCGTGTTACCAGCACTGTTCGGAATAAAGCATTTAAAAGTTAAAAATAATCTTTGTGTAACATCTTTCTGTGTAAATATCTCGTGTTACAACGTGGAAACCTGCGGCTTGTAGACAGGTGCGGCCTATACATGTACAAATTTTTTTTTTTCCCTTTTAAATTTAGTGGGTGCGGCTTATATTCAGGTGCGCTCTATAGTCCGGAAAGTACGGTATATTTGATATATTTTTGTTGACATTGGGTCACTTTGCCAAGAGGCGGAGAATACCTTCTCCAAATCATATTATTTTCCACATATACATAAACGGGATCTTGCTAAAAGTATTGAAAAAAGCGGTCCCATACGGTGTCGCAACAAACGATTCTTTTCTTTGCCATCAGATTTCAAAGGAAATACTGGTCTAAATGAAAACATATGTGACTCAGACAGATTCCTCACAGATGGGATGATGAGTCCAGGAATTCAAATATCAAACACTGATCGTTACAGATGATTTGTTTATGGTTTAATTATAGCTAAGCAATTAAACAGTTACCATCCTTAATCACTAAAACATGTTCTTAATGTCTAAAAGATTATTATACATAATAATAATAACAACAACAACAACAACAACAACTAACCAGGCCAAAGAACTGCTTCAAACAAAGAAAAGTTTACCTGATGGAATCTTCTGGAAATGGGAGAAGGCCTCCCACAGAGATGAGGCAGTTTGGGGTCTTCTGCTGGTTCTGTGAAGGCAAAAAAAAAAGGAGTAGATTAACATCTCGCATCAATCAGCTTCATCCTGAGGCTTTTTAAAATTCTGTTTAAAAATCTTTAATGTGTTCAAACATTAATATTTGCCCTCTACTACTAAAAACCATTGTTAGTAAAAACCATTGTCAGTAGATTATTACACTCCAGCATTTGATAAATATTGCACAACCTCATTCAAAAGCAATAACAGTATGCGATCAAGTCACACACTCCGAATACTTCATTTGAAATGAAAAGATATTGCATTCAAACTGACACAGATACAGAAAGAAAGCTTGACAAAAAGGTTTCATAAAGTCCAAAGGTCTCAGGAGGTGGGATCATGAAGGACACATCAGAAAAACTGCTTTCGTGTGGGTGTGAGCAAACACGCCGGATAACAAAGAACATGCAGAAGAACATGAACGTGCAGCTGATCGGAGTAGAGCCGATTCGATTCAGCTACAAAAATTGTTCATGCACATCTGGAGTCGAGGCTAATGAAGATCTAGAGCGATGACGTCGAACTGTCCGAGCCGACGGAACGACAAATGCTGGGTAGGAATCACCATTTCCAGTTTAGGCCACGCCCACTTCAGATTTATATATGAATGCAAATAGATATGGATAGTTGGACCACTAAAACAGATACAGATAGTGTCACTGCATTACACCGCTAATATACATAAAGGTTCATGCTTATTATCCCTATTACAGTAGGAACTGTACTAGACATCAGACTCTGACTTCACTGAGAAGTCGGATGTTTGAGTAGCTACAACTACATGAATTTCCTCTGCGTCTCACCCCATTCTAAGACAGAAGTAGTGACGTTTGAGAGCTTTGCCCCCCCCTGAAAGCAACACGCATTTCATGTCCACCCTTCCTCTTTCAGTTTACATGATCCCTGCTCATGAGCCAGACAAGTCTCAAGCCTCGCTGTTAGCTTGCAGGTCTCGATCCCCGGACAATACAAGCGCATGTATTTTTATTTGTGAGCTTTCCACTCATTTCCGTTGTAAAAGCATGTGCGTTTAATTACATTTTTATTTTTCTTCGCTATTTTAGTTGAGCTGACTTGAGGCGTCAGTGTTGAGGCGAGTCATGCTGTGTGGAATGTTGCACAGCAGAAGCAACTCCTGCTCTGCATCGGCGTAGTGTGATGTCATTTCCTGTTTGAAAAGCACTTCAATGCCATAAAAGGGAATTTTAGCTATCTGCAGGCGGAGAGGGAACACGCGCCACTAACACACACACACACACACACACACACACACACACAGAGAGAGAGAGAGAGAGAGAGAGAGAGAGAGCGCACTGGTTCTCCCACAGCTGGGAGTATGGCATCCTGTGCAGTTACGAGCAGGAGCTGAGGAACAGAGCTTTGTTTAGTATATTGAAAAGGAGGGAGTACAAATCGCACACTCTCACTCTCATGCCGGAAATGCAACACTGCTATAACTATATCCTAATCACTATCGACTATAACAACTACGTGTAAATCTGATTCGTTTTAACCGACGCCTTCTTCACCCTGTCACTTCGGTCTATAAACATCTGAAGCACAAATCTTCACAGCATCAACAGTTTATCACAGCCTGCCATATTTACTCACAAAAGGTCTGTGTGTAGTTAAACCTGAATAAATCCAGCCCCCACCCCACAGTGACCTTAAACAGACACCGCTGCATCCTGGCAGAGAGGAAGAGAAGCCTGAGTCCTGAGTAGAGCCACAATTACAGACATTCCTACTAGAGCAACCAGGAGGAGGTCCTGCAGAAACATAACACCAATGCTGATACACAACACAAATCTCAGGACTAGAAATATTACAGGGAACAACAACAACAACAACAAAACAACAAAAAAAAAAACCTCTGTAAACAATCAAAAACACAAACAATATCAGTCGAAATTGCTCCAAATTTAAAAAAGGTGCTTAACTGGTTAATAAAGTTATTTTTCTGATCTAGTGTGACTTCAAGAAAGTGTAGCCTTAAAGTAAACTAAACACGAGAGTGTGGCATGTTGGAGCAGGAACGGACAAATATTATTTCTGTTCAGAACCAAAGTGAAAAGTTTCTAAACTGTAGTATTAGTAGTGGTATTATTATTATTATTACTATTATTAATTATTAGAGGTAGTGGTAATAGTAGTAGCATTGTTGTTATGCCGAGGTGGACAAATGATAAATCCATTAGCAAGTAGAAAGTACGTTTTGGTCTCCACCTATTCAGTCCCTCCAGGATTTTACTGTCGCAGAACTTAACATAAAAACAAGGAAATGCCACAATATTGTCAGGAGCTTACAATTTTTCAACGTTACCACAGATCTGGGCCAAGATGCATCATGTGACATCATCACAACCCCAAAGCCCTCTTTCGTTCACGTGTTGAACATGAATACAGTTTAAGGCTCTCATTTACCAAAAAACATCACTGCGAAATTACAATTTCGCCGACTCGAGCGGTTTTCCGGCAAAAAAAAATATCGCGCAAAAAAAAAACGCCACAAGTTGCATCGCAATTTTTGAAAAAATTGAAAAGTTTGATTCTGTATGGATTTATGAAAATGAATCATATGTAATTAAATCACATGTACATGAATC